>JAKTTQ010000031.1:0-27771 GCA_030581555.1 [Candida] argentea
AGCTTCGATGGCCCCTCCGGATGAAGGTGTGGACCAGGAGTGCGAGAATCAAGAAAAAAGGGCTCATTTTTTGCAACCATGCGTGCTATTAGCACGAAAAAAAGGTCAGGGTCGAGAGCATGCCCACATCTGCGAGGTTCCCGAATTGGAACACATACAAGACAAAAATTGTCCGAGATAGAACCGTGAAGTCCCCAAGATCTACGACCACACTTGAAGTTGTTCAAAAAAGTCCAACCTAACGCCCCCAGGTAACAAGTTTTTCTTGACGGCAAGTCTCACTTCATCTACCATGGAAGGATGGCCGCATGCAACAAATGCAGTGGAGCCATTTTGAGGCTTGCAAAAGTCTCTGACTACAGCTTGCACATTACAATGACCTTCCACGAATTCGATGTGACGAAGCTCCGAGAAAATCACCTTCAAAATCGCAGCTCGCTCGTCATCTGGCGTCATGTCCAGACGAAATGGCATGAGCGCAATTGACGAGCCGTCGTCGAATGGATTCACCAGCGCAGAGTCGTTGCGAAATGTAAAGTTGGTGGTGCTTTTGCTCGACAGACTGAAATTTGATCTGCGAGCTTGAAAGTCCGCCAAAAGAATAGGCGCGGATGGGCGAGTGATGAACACGATCACACGGGCATTGGTGTACTTGAGAGCCATCAACTCCTTGTAAAACCAGAAAAGCAGCTTGTATTCACGGATGGACCACAACAAAGCGACTTTCTGCGAGGTGTTTTTCGAACAAATGTCGATCAACTCCGAATACAACCCCGGTACCCCGTTCCCACCAGCGATATAAACTGTGTTGTCGTGATCGAGGACTGGCGAAGATTTACCATACGGTCCTTCAACAGAAACTCGGATTGACGCTCTCCCGTTTCGACTTTTCAAATACTGATACAAGCCGTGCGTCACTCCCCCTTTCACTTTCAAAAACATCACAATTCTACCTGCATCCCCACTTTCACGAACAAAGGTAAACGGGTGGGACTGCCAGAAGTATGAGGGGCGGAAAAAGTGAATAAATGCATGACTTCCGGGAGTTGGCTTCCAAATGTTACGATGCGGAACGGACACACGCAAAGTTTCGTCGGAGAGTAGTGTGACGTCCGCCATCGGAAAACCAAAAACACAGAGACGAATTATGCGCACCACCCTTTCAGCAACCCACAAGCCAACAGCAGTGTGATATATTCCAGCATATGGCAATTGGCTGATCTCGACATGGATCCATGCTCCGCCGATAAATGCCGCAGCTAAAGTAATGTGAAGCAATAAAAAAATCTCGTACCAGCGAGAACGCAAATACACGAGAGTTTGAATCATAATTGCCGCCATCGCAACAAGAGAAAGAAGCCCATTCCAGATTATTGGCGCTTTAAGCAGCTCCGCGAGTTTATCCAGCATGATAATACACTGGCAAATTCCATGGATCAATATTAGAATGAAGGCCACTCTGGCGATCCAGCGATGGAATCCAATAAAGGTGCTATAGCTCCATTGCGTAAGCCCTTGCAAGAAGTTGTTTCTCCCTGCAAATAGTATGAGGAGCGGAACTTGCAAGGAGCCGATAATTCCAGTACGGTCGGCAAGATGTCGCAAGTAAGACTTATATGTGGTGCCGAATACGGGGTCGTTTCTCATGGGGACTAATGCGACAGAGCAAACTATCGTCGCCAAAACGACATACAACGAAAGGACTAGCAGCTCAGATCGTGAAGGAATCAACACACGCATTCCCGCCACCTTTCCTTTGTTTGACCTTGACTTGGATACTAGCGCTGGGAGGCTTACGTGCCGCCTCAAAAATGTCGAAAAACTACCAGTTGAACTTCTCACAAACTCTGGAGAGAATCGATAGGACCAATTGGTGATTCCAGCAACGAGAAACACAAGTGCCCAATAAATCAAAATTGCAGCACCGTAATAGAGAGATTCTTTCAGGTTTTTCATCGTTCGATTATTTGATTCCAAAAACTTAGTGTAAAGAGCTTTGTCGATTAGAATCGGAGTTCGCAAGAGTGATGATCTGTTGAAGTTTCTTATACGCGTAACGTCTGTGGCTTGATCATTGAATTGCGAGATCGCGATCGAGATTGCCTCACCCGAGATAGGCATTTGCTTTGTTTTGCAATCAGTGATCAAGTGCAAAAGGAACGGCTTTTTGAACTTGTTGTTATCGCTCATGCATCCCAAGACCGTCGATAAGTACATCAAATTGGTACAAGCACATGTGTCTGCCTCCTCAGGCTCGCAAAACGTACCAGTAGCATCGATGGCACCTTGACAAGCTTTCAAAACTGTGAATGGTGATGTGTACTCCGCATAATTTGATTTGGCCGCGGCAGCGGCTGCCGTTTCCAATACCCTCAAAAGAAGGACAAAGATCATGTGCACTCGAAGTTGAAGATTCTGCTAAAATGCAGAAGCAATTGTCTACATAAGTATCGAGACTACTTCTAAAATTTACGGACTTGAATGCTGACAATGAAGCGCCCCAAACCCACACAGCCGAGAGTCTCGCCTCTCCGCATCAAATGGTCGTATAAATATCTCGTCGCAGACAGCAGTTTAACTCTAGAATGTTCGTAGATTTCAGCACGCTATGCAGCAGAATGCATGCAAATGTTCATGTCTCGAATTGGAATGTCTCAACACAAAACACATCTTGCTTTTATTTAGGTGGTTGCCAACACTCGAGTTAGAAACCAACCATGGTGGCACGCATGTTTCGAGAATGCGTATTGCGGAAGTTTACTTACGACGGATAACCTCCCCCCAGCCCCATTCTGGGGCATAAGGGTCGTAAATGAGCGACATTAAGCGGAGAAATCAACGCAATATGGATTCGAGATAAGCATGGCGTTGAAATCCGTTCATCAGAGTCTCAATAGACTCATCACATTATACTGGAAAGTTCGAGACATAAACACGTGATCTCAAAGAGCCCTGAGACCATCACTTGGCGTGCGTTCACCAACTGAAGACATTGAAATTCTCCGCATCAGAACAGCCGAAAATTTCCTTCCCCGGCTTTTCAGCCCCCGGGTGGGGAAATGACACATTGAAACGACGTGCTACCCAAATGTAGTCACAGAGATGCGACTCAAAATTGTAAACACACGGACCCCATATGCATCCAAATAATCCAATGTATGAACTGTAGTCGGGGAAAGCTTAGCCCAGCCAGCACAACAAAACGAGTGTCTTCCAGCTTCCCCACGTTTGCGCCCCGTTGGCGCTACCAAAAAGCTCTTCCCCGTGACACCGAGCCGGCAGAAATATGAGCGGGGATCTCGCCCCACCATCGGATAGCTTTTAATTTGCTATCTGCTGCTAATCTGAAACTTGTCTGGCTTTAGCGACTTCACCACCATCGCTCATACACATCGAAGCATTTATTACAGACAATATGTCATCCGACGTTGAGGGCGTTGATTACGTGGCCAGATCTGATGCGGAGGCTTCTGTGCTGGACGATCAATCACAGGTGAATGTCGCTCCAGAGCTGAGTGTAAGAGAATACTCAGAGGAAACCTCCAGCGATCCATCAAAGAGTCCTCACGGCGATTTTCCAGGCTTTCAACGGACCGTCATGTCACCAGATGAAGGGGTTCTTCGAGGTAAGAAAGACCCCTCATCGAGGCCTTACAAATGCTCGATTTGCGATAAAGCGTTTCACCGCTTGGAGCATCAAACCAGGCATGTCAGGACGCATACCGGCGAGAAGCCTCATGGATGCACCTTTCCGGGGTGCTTTAAGAGATTCAGCAGATCTGATGAGTTGACGCGGCACTCGAGAATTCATACTAATCCGAATTCTCGAAAGAATCGCAACACAAGAAAGGAGGAAGAGACAACCAAGAAGCGAAAACTGAGAGGTAAGCGTGCACACGATACATCCGATCCATCAACGAGCCCGGACATTGAGCATGACTCCGTAGCATGTGAGGACGATACGCCGCATGGCAATGCGATTGCCGAGGACGAGCAAAATCAAAGTTGCAATAATGGCCTCACAATGAATATTGACATGCTCGCAAACGCAGCGTCGAACGAATTGAAGCTTTTGAAGGAAGAAAAGCCCATACCATCAAAGTCTATGCCTCTGCTCAATGAATACTTCAGCCAAGGGCGAAACAATGGGATGCGCCCTCCCCCCATCTCGGGACAGATTTTGTCTTTCGACGCTGGTGGCAGCTCTGCGACAGAGATGAGTATGGGCGCATCGCGTTCCGGCGATAGCCTTCAATATTTATCCAGCATTGCCAGTTTATCATCAAACAAACAGGGACCCCCCTTGAACTCAGCATTTCCAAATTCGCCTCCAAGTTTGCCTCAAGCTTTCTCACATGTTATCAATCCGACTCATAACACACTGTTGCCACCAAGAGGTCACAGATCGAAAAGCTATTCCTCACTTCCCGCAAGTGCTAAGCTCAATTCCATACCAGGACTTCCCTCAATGTCGCCCACAGTTCCAGCTGCCTATAGTAATTTGGCACAGCCTGAGCCATTACGATCACGACCCGATTTCGGGGATTCCGAATTAGACTACGTCGTTCAAAGGTTGAAGAAATCTCGGCCGAACAGCCCCAGCCCGCACATATTTTCTTTGCCAACCTCACCAATATTAGGTGGCGCGTCGATGAATAGCACGCCAATGTTGTCCGCGAGTAATAGTTCCACGAACTTATCCTCACTCATGATGACATCCATAACTCGAGTAAATCTGGCCATACAGCCCCGACAGCGAGCTTCCGCGACTGATGTACCTGCGACTCCACCTGAATCAAGTCATTCGATTAATTTTCTGCATGGCGCCGACCTGTTCGAAAGACTGAAGAACGCCTTACCGTCCTTCAAAAGCCTCGGCTTGGATTTGCCTACCAAGTTGACCTCGCTCTCGGGCGCGAGAGATGACACGGATCGCGAAGTTACATTGCCTACTCAAGCTGGCTTGGCTATGGCGGCTGGTAATTTGAGGTCTCCGGCCCCTGTGGTTGGCCGAGGACGACAAAGTAAACAGAAAAGTAGCCCTAATAGGTTCTAAATATTCTGCGAATGTTTCTTGGGAGAATTCGATAAAAATCGTGTCTCCAGCGTTCTATTCTTTCCGAAAAGGCTTGTATTTGATAATAAATAATTCTTTTCAGTTGAGATTTATTTCCTTGTAACTTATATATCATTTCGTCAAGCAACATAATTTATTGACACGGCACCTAGTATCCACCCACGCTCCAAATCTCCTCCAAATCCTCTATTTGATCGCTGAACATAGTGTCTGCATCGCCGCCTTCTTGAATACGCTCGCGTTCCACCGTTGCCAATCTTGATGCGACTCTTTTTGTGTAATCCCCAATCGATCGCGGAACAATTTGTGTTCCGACAACGGATGTGATCAGAGTTTTCCCATCAAACCAAGATTTGAATAACGCCATTTCAACGTCTTTCACCAAATCGAACACAGCAATATATGCCTTCTCCGCAGCTAGCTTCACCGGGATGACGGGGTCCCTAATGCATGTGAATACACTGGGTACCAAAACATCCAAGTTGGGGATCACAACCTCAGCACGCTTGAATCGCGAAACCGTACGAATGACTGCCAAGGCCATCCTCCTACAATCAGGAGATGAAGATTGGGGCAAGACCGCATTCTTTGCGACCTGGGTGATCAACTTTTCGACGTCTTCCTTTGAGATGGTGAAAGCAGGAATATCGGCATTTATGGCAGATACAATTGACTTCTTTTCATCCACCAACAACAACAACTTGCCCAACGCGAGAGTTCCATTGCTACTGATATAGTCGTTGTTAGATTCAGCGCAGCCAATGATAAAATCGATCACCTCAGGCCCCAAACCAGTGTGGAAAACATGGGCAGGGGAGTAGCGCAAGAAGGAGTTGATCGCCAAGACACAAAACTTGTCGTTCTCATTGCCATCTTTCTCCAAAATCTTCGTGCGGACTATCTGAGCAGCCTCTTCATATGACAAAATGTTGGAGAGTGAGCCAATCAATTTGGCGTAAGAAATGGCAGATTTGTCACTGACTGATGCGATTTCGCTCTCGACCATCGTCATTATGGAGGTTTTGGAGACGTCACTCAAGTTCTGACCACCCTTCTCGACAACGGCTAATATGGCATTAAGCATCGCGGTCTTGACGCCAGGATCATCGGCACCCTTAACTCCAGCAATCAACTCTGTGACTAGGGAGTCAACTCTCGGTTGATATTCGATCAAAGTAGTTAACGCAGTCACTGCTTTCGCCCGCAACTTATCATTACCAGCATCCAGCAATGATCGCACAAAAGTTCTTTGCAACTGAGGAATGAAAGGCCTCAAGAATTGGGGAATCTTTGTCAACAAACCGTTCAAAGCACTCAAGATGGCAGCTTTGATATCGCTCGACACCTTTTCTCCAATAACACGAATTAATGGACCTGTCAAAGATGTGGCAAACAACTTCAAGTTGGAGGCAGGCGTCTTCCCGATGACATCAGCAATGGCCGATGCTGACAATTCGCGTCGTTCCGAATTTCCATACATCAAACCATGCAAGAATATGGGCAAGACACAATTGGGGCCTTTGGGCAAACAAAATCCGGCCAAGTCCTCTCCCGAAACTCCTGTCGAATAGAGGGCTTGTCTGGCCGGCTTGACCAACCTCTCCAAGGTCTCCTTAGGTTGACGTTTGACAATGGCCAGCAAAGCCTCAAACGAACCCTCGACCACCTGCGGCGATGGATCACCCAACGACATTATGAATTGAGTTACCAAGTCTTGCAAATACATGGAGATGTCAAGAGATGTTCCTGCAAAAAATCCGCTCAATCTCTTGTATGTGGCCGCGCGTTTCTCAGGGTTCTCGTGTCTGATGAGAGATAAGATCTGCTGGATCAAAGGGTTCACGGCTTCATCGTCCGTGATTGATAATAAGATATTGTCGAACGCCGACTTGATGTCATCCACGGTGTCATCTTGCTTGATTTCTGCCTCGATGATGGCGTCAATCAATACATTGGTGATATGACCCAATCTTCTGTACAATGCTGGGCCCGCGACCGTGGCCAATGATGAGAGGGCTCTAGACTTGAATGCATCAATCGGGGGCGACAAGAGGGTCGGGATTAAGATGGGGAAGATGACGTCTGATTTGGTGGCCATGATATCGTACAATGCGCTAAGAGCATACTCCGAGTCATTTGATTCCAACATACTCAACAAATAAGGCAATATTTCGTCAATGACAACTTTGCCTAATGATTGCTGCAAGGACTCGAACGCCAACGCGGCCGCTTCTCTTACAGCGGGTGCGGGATCAACAAGAGAAGATCTAATTATGGAAATGAAGGTATCCTGATAATTAGCGAGACCATGCGACAGGGATGATTTGATCAACTCGTTAAGGGCAACGCAAATACCCTGCTTAGCATCGGCATCGTCAGTAGCCAAGGCCTCCTCCAAGACAGGCAACAATTGCGACAATGCGTTCGAGCCGACAATACGCACCATTTCTCCGAGAGTTTGAGCCGCAATTTGTCTTTGGATCTCGTCATTAGACGCTAAGCGACGGATGATCAACGAGGTCAAAGAGGGAACAATCTCCTTCACGGTGCGAGGGGTGTGGCCCACGAGAGCCTTCCAGATATCAACGGCGGCACTGCGGACGATTCCGGCAACATCAGAACGACACACAAATAGCGAAGCCAATACACGATCGCGGCGCTCTTGACCCAAAACTTCAACAAGCAGCGCGTTGATCGCGGAGGTGTCACTTTGCTCCTCGAGTTCAGTTTTACCGGTGATGCCGGTGATCTGGAACAACAAGTCACCGGTGAGCTCCAATGAAGATAAGCGAATACGGTAACTTGAGTCGAGCAAGCCCAACTCCAATTCGGGCAACAACAAATCAACAGCTTTCTTCGCATAATTCTGAACAATCAAGCGGCCTGATCTCAAGGCCGTGTCGCGAATGTCCTCATTGGTGTCGGCCAAACCGTTCAAAATTGGGGGAATAATGCGAGCCAAGTAAGGCGCAAACTGAGAGCCAAAGCACACTGGCAAAAACAATAAAAGAGGCATAAACCCAGCTCTGACGTGTTGGCGCGAAGACGAAGCAGAGGACAAAATGGTGGGCAACAACTCCTCTAATCGCAGGATACCCAAGCCGCAAATAACTTCCGACAAGGCTTGAGCCGATCCCAAACGGTCACCCGCTTTTGAGGCATCCTGTAAAGTCTCCAAAAGGCTGGGAATTAATGTAGGGAAGTTGTCTTCGCCCAATTTCTCCACCAAGGAACCCAAAGCGCGAGCAGCTGTCGATCTAGTGGCGGGCACGGGATCGACCATTGCAATTTCCAACTCATCGACCAACTGTCCAAGGTAGGGAGACAAGTCTTTGGAATCCACCAATATAGCCATATTTCCAACGATTTGACAAGCCTTCTTCTTTGTGGCGGCGGAGCGATCGCGCATACCGCGATGTATGACGTGGATGATTAAGGCCAAGGATGGACCATCGATATAATGGACAAACTGAGTCTTGATAAGGACATTCAAGGCGTTCTCAGTGTATTTGGTAGGGTCTCCGATGGCATCAAGTAATTGTGGAACGATTGCTTGGATTTCGGGATTACGGATAACTTCACCGAAACGCTTCAAGGCCTGATCAGCAGCCTTACGGACTTCCTTGTGAGTATCATTCAACACGCCGACGATTTCAGGGACGATTGTCAGTAAGGAAGCCAGTAATTGCGCCGGGTCCAAGTAAGCCATGGATCCCAACAATTCGACCGAACCCTTCTTTGAGCGCCAAGCTATCTCATCCAAATTCGAGATTGCCAAGGGAATCAATTTCTTCACACCGAAACTGGTCGTGTTCTTCATAATCTGCTTGGCGGCAGCATCAGTTGCCTCTCTCACCTCAGGTACAGGATCGCCCAAAGATTTGAGGATAATGGGTAAGATCTCAATTACAAAAGGCTCGAAATACTGACCCAAACTTTGAGACAAACATTCGAATGCAAAGGAGACACCCTCGCGGCGGTTTTGATTCTTTTTGTCATCAGAGGCCTCAGTCAAGTTGCGCATAATGTCATTCTCTGACAATGCCTTGATACCTGTACCCTTGACGAGTCCCGCAATTCCGTACGCGGCACCGCGTCTGCCGGCGAATGATTTTCCATCGAAAAGGGTTGAAAACAAGACATCGAGAGCCTCAGTCAAGCGAGAGCCTATTGAGGGAACAAGGGGCGCAAGACACTCTGAGACAGCGTACTGCACATCTTCGGAGGGGGTGCTCAAAGTTTTGATCAATCGGTCGATGATCGCCTGTAATCTCGTGTCTGAGGAGTCCAAGTGACGAGCGAGCGCACCATACAAGATGATGACGCACTCCTTGATGTTGTCTTGAGTCTTGGAGCGCTGATCCTTAGCCGCCAAACTGGCCTCGAAAATAGGAATCAAGATCTCGACGTTTTGTTTACCGTGAACCTTGATAAACTCAATACCTGCGTCCTGCAATTCCTGACGCACAAGATCCTCCTTATCACCCAAAGCCCTCTCGTCCACCAAGAATCTGAAGACGCGCTCGATATACTCCATATTCAAATCGTGAGGAGCTAAAAACTTCAACGTCAATGCCACCGTAGACCTATGTTCCCATCTATCCCTGAGCTGGAGGGATGATTTCACAGGCAATCCGAATCGATCCATGATGGGCTCGGGGGGATTACACATGGTGTGATAGAGAGCGGTCAATTCGCCAAGAATGGAGTCAAAAATGGCTTCATTGGAGGCTGAAAGGATATCGGCGGCCGCGACCACTGATTTGGCGATGGACAAACGTAGACCCGAATTCTGGTTGCCGAAAAACAGCAAGAGTTGCGATGGCGCATCGGGAACAACACGAAGATCGTTCTCCTCCCATATCGTTGAGGCCATGCGAGCAGAGTTCAGATCAGTGTCGTGAGCAGCGATCCACAATTCATTAGAATACTCGATGTCTCCAGTCAAGTCGAACTCGGAATCCAAACCTTCCAAGATTGATGTCCTTACGAACAATTCCGGGGTGATGAGATTTCTGAGCAATAGCTGCAAGTCCAGCGCACTGACATTGATTGAGATATAGCGGCACAATGTCAAGAAGCATTCTTTGGCGAGTTTTGCTTTCGAGGGCAATTGCATCAAAGAAATGAGAACATTCAAGATGGGAGCTCTAGGGATGGAGTCGTTTTCAAAAGCCTCGGCATGAGCGGCGATGATTTCGATCGAAAGCAATAATTGTTCCTCCTCTGGGTCTTCCTCGAGAAATTCCGACGTGATGGCTTGCTTTGACGAGTTTTTGATGGCGACGGCCTTACCAGTCTCGAGAACGTTGATCAAAAGAGGCAAAATGTACGACAATGAAAGGGCGTCAAGTGGGGTTTGGTCAGATAAGATTTTGATGCGGAAAAGAATTCTACCGATCAAGTTCAAAAGCGGCTCCTGCAAGTGGCTTTCAGGCAAACCAGGAAGATGACGAGTGCGGAAAATGGCGGCCCCGATGAACGGACGCATCAAGCCCAAACGAGAAGACGCCAATTTCGACAAGTTCAAGAAAACGTCAGCAGGTTTACTTCCAAAGAGGGCGGTCGAGTGAGCTGATTCGGCAATGGCCAAAGTCGCCTTGATCGCTTCAGGAAACCAGAGATTGCTACCATTATCCACTTGGGTAGCCTCATTTGTCAATTGATGAATCACAGATAACGAGCGGTTTGCATGATCCACGACCGATTGGACGGAGGCGCGTACTGACGATTCTTTCTGCAATTGCTCAGACACGAGTTTGAATTCATCCTTTGAAAGCTTTTTGTTTGCGGCCTTGCTTGACAATTCTTGCTTTACGGATTCTTCCCACTTTTTGATTTCATAATCTTTGATGTTTTTATCCTCTGCCCTCCTTGGTTTATCCTGCTCCAAGACATTCACCACGAGTTCGCCATCTTTAGCTTGAAAGATGCTTAGAGAGGTGGCATCGATTTCGGAGATTGCAGCGGGGTTGATGTCTTGAGTGATCTTTTCCACCAAGTCTGGTGTCACGATTGTTGGATTGATGAAAGCCAAAACGCAGATCGCCTTCACAGCAGCGGTGTGGACCATACCCGAAGAATTATTGTTGAGGGCAAATGCATATACAGTCAGCAATAAATGGTGAGAGTTGTCTGCCACCAAAGCGCCGACTTCGATTGCATGACCAGAGGCCTGAACCAAGCCTACCCAGCCATTCTTGAGGTGTAACAAGTCATGATTAGCTACCATCAACAACGAACACAAATTTCTCGAGGCGACAATGACGTCGTCGACCTGGGTGACTGCCGACAACACCGGGGGCAAGTTTTTGAATGAGTAGTCCAACAGTTCATGATCTTGGCTGGGTTGATCGTGTTCAAGGATTGCGTTTTGAATGGCAGCTATGATAATTTCTGACATGACTTGGGAGCTGGACGCGATCAAGCTCTGCAAGGCAAGCAATGCGTCCGACCTGAGTTGATGAGGGACCTTGCTAGAGATCAAAAAGTAAAGCCACGCCGCACCATAGGATTGCTTATCTGCATCCGCCACATATGCAAAAGAACTCGAGAGAGCACGAATAGCCCACTTGATATCCTCCTCAGCCACAAGCTTTGTATAGACCTTGGAACTAGTCAATAATGCAGGTTTCTCACCTGCGGACAAGGATGTGGAGAAGACTACACTTTCATCAAAAGACTGCAATTGATCTTTGAAACGGTTTGCCAATGCGATGGTTGCATATGCATTGGTGATAGTTTTGTTCGTGATAGCAAGCAAAGGGTGCTGTTGCGATTGTTCCAAGGATTTGAGCAAAATGGAAAAGATTTGATACAATAGAGTGAGTAATGTGGGCTTGAGCTCGCTGGCTTCATTGATCAAAAATTCGGATACTTGACTAGTCCAAATCCTCAGTAAAGAAGGTTTCTTGTCGGAAATACCGGCCACTAACTGACTAGTGTATTTCGTGAGATTTGCATCCGCAACAGACAGATGATCGCCAACGAGGTTTTCGAGAACGCGAGTAACGAAGGTAGCGACGAGCGGAGCCAATGAGATCTCGTTTTGATCTTTTGAAACTATGGGAAGCATCATATCGAGCAATTTCTCAGAGACAGCAGATTCGGTGGTAGGCAAAAACCCCAAGGACTTTGCGAGTGATGCCTTCCACTCTGCATTTGGCGAGGCTTTGATTTGCTTGGCGATTTCATCAATAACTTTAGCGCAAGCGTCGAAAGAGGCACCCGAGAAATTGTTCAGCAATATCGTGACAAGACATGCGTATGCACCGTCGCGAACGTGCTCCTTGGGGGATTTGAATGCAGACAATATCGATGCGAGCAATTTGGTATTGACCAAAGAATGATCCAAAAGCACGGACGAGTCCATATGAGCAAAGAGACTGGGCAAGACTGCACCAAATGCAACTTCGGAGGACCTCATGATTGACTTTTCAATATTCGGCGATAAGAGAGAATCAAAGTCGGCCAACGAGATATGATTTCTGACAAAGTTGCCAAAAACATTCAAAGCAGGCAAAGCAGGGGCGGTTTTAGCCATCAAAACATGTGCTGAATACCAATTAATCACCTCCTTGATAGAAAAAGCATTGATAGCGCCTGGCCTTACAGGTGAGACATCGATCAAAGCGATAGTAAGCTGACCAAAGAACACAAGGACATCATTCACCGGGTATTCTGCGGAAATGAAGGTATTCATCCAATTTTCTACACATGCCACATCATCAGAGCAGCGAGATAAAGCATCAACTAAAGCAGTTCTGGTTGACCTTATAGCAGATGTACAGAGCCTATTGATGTGCAGCATGCCCTTGCCATTTGAGTCAGATGCAAGTAGACAACGCGCCAACAACGCCATTTGGACTTTTACTAACAGAACGACGACGGCTTGGTCTTGGTCTAGCTCAGCCGCCAAGATGAGAAATCTATTCAACCATGAAATCATGGTCATATAATCGGCAATGGCCAAAGATGCGCCGTCGATTTTGAGAGAGACAAATTTCGCGAAAAGTGTCAAGTAAGTGGTGGGGTCTGAGCGGACAATCGCATCCAATGAATCGAGGACAGCATTCCGCGAGTTGAGGTCTGAGTAGTAATCATACGTCTTGAGAATACGAAGAGACGCGGCCTTCATCTCGGAAGGTGGAATCTGAAAAGTCTGTACGAATTGAACAAACAGGTTCAATACCAGAACGCGCAAGGCTGTTGACGATGACGCTAGAGAGGCATCGAACACTGGAGATAAAGACTCCCAATCGGCGAAGACCCGATGGGCATTACCGGTCTCAGATACTGTGTTGTTCAGCATCTCATGTGAGTATATGGCCCCCAAGCTTTTGCAGCACTGGAGAACAAATGGCCCGGTACAGTCGAAAATTTTTCGAACGTGCGTGAACCGAAAGACATGTGGGACCAGTGATTTAGGCTGCGAAAAGATGGACGAGTGTTGATGAGATCGTCGCGGAGTGGTCAAGTTGGTGGTGGAATCTGTGACCAAGCCCAATGCTTTGAGTGGGAGTTCTAGTGGGAGTTTAATGAAACTTTGGTGAGTTCTGTCTATCACCAAATACGCTTGCGGATATAAGATCGACGCCAGATTCAGAAGATCTTATGGGAGAATGTTTCATGTCAAGATCCAGCCAGACACGAGATCCATCTCTCGGTGAGAGACCTATCATCGTGTGAACATTGTGAGAACAGTAACTCTGGTGTCGTTATTTGAAACTGATCTAATTGTTCAAGAGTTTATTCAACTATACATTATATAGAGAGCCATCAATAAAAGAGACACATTCATCTTCCACAAATATATAGTCAATAAAAACCTAGTTTTATGCATAGAATTTGTAAAAGGTCAAGGTAGGTTTCTCGCTCCAACTGGCTCAACCAGAACAGGAGATCCAAGTCAAGAACCGCGACACATTCGCGTTGGAGTTTGAGAACTTCGCCGCAGCAGTAAAGACAAACGAACGGCCTCACATCTGCTCCGAGGATTTGACGGCGCTTCCTGTGCTATCCCTTTCCTCCTGATTTGCAACGTTAGAAAGCATCTCTCAGTGGAAAATAGATTTACTGGCACATACCAGAGGTTCTTTTGTAGGGGACTGGGTACGACGAAAAAATATTTCATTGCTGCAACTACGAGGGCGCGATTCGTTTCACTTCATTAGCATTCATGGTATAAATAAGTAGGCACAGTTTGACAAATAGAGAAGGCCAGGACCGCATTCGGTCTATCTAGTGCTTGAAACAACATCGTTGCCCATACCGACACGAGCCCGATCTTAGCCAATTAGCGCACGGCTTGGATCTATATTTTGGCAGCCGTTTAACGCCGCGCAACTCTTCAATGCCATGGGCGAACTGGCACTTCAAATCGTAGGGACACTTTCCGTTTTTCAGAAAAGATGCACAAAGCTCTGTTTTATACAAGAGACTAGTGGTTTCTTCGGACCCAATCGAAGAATCAGAAGTTGTTGACGATAGCGATTCTTCAGAGTTTGAAGTTATGCACGATGTCAACGATGTCGTTGACAATCGTTTACCCGTTTCAGCAGAGGAAAGGATCTCATAATTTATCAAGTTCCTCAGCGTCAATTTCAATGGTGACTGTGAGCCAGGCAGTCCAATGGATCGTGGCAGTATCAATTGGGGAGAAGTAGTCCATTGAGTCACTTCTTTTCTGTTCGCGTGAGGACTGGCGGCAGGACTTACGGTTTTGGCGAAATTCCACAAATCGGGAAGCAACCCATCGTCAGAATTAGGGGGAGCCTCACAGGTGGAAAGGTGCAAAGAAATAGATCGAGTGGAGTATTGATGATCATAATTTGGACATTTGAAGACAGTTGACATCGTCGGCCCAAAGAGTGATGAGAATGAAGAGCCGGCTTAATTCCAAATGGATTTCAGACGTAATCGAGGGAAAATGATCTTTTATAAGAAAGTGTAGAGAGGAGGTCTGCGAGCGCTTAAAACTCAAAAAAAAAAAAAAAAGAAACCCCAATAGGATAACCCCCTAAAGTATAATTGTCAACGCGAGGAATTCGCACAGCAGAGGCGGAGGCTGAACAGGGATCTTGGGCACAGGAGAAATCTTTGTAAAACCAGTTGGTGCTCGCAATTGTATGAGGTGAGTATCCACGATCGGGAAAAGTAGCTTCTCTTTATAAAAAATTGTGCCAAATTATTTTGTAAAGAGCCACCATTTCCCCAGAGTGGGTCGACTCGGCGAAGGAGCCGAGCAAAAAAAAAAATCATTTCGCTTTCCGATTCGGATATGGTCAATTTCTTCGTCTAAATGTCATCCAATACTTTTCATTTGACTTCCGGTCACCGCATGATACCGCGATCTCCTCCCCCTCCAACTCTACTCTACTCTCCGCTAAACCACATGACAATAATCTGAAACAAGCTTTATGGTTTGCGCTTAATTTTCAGTACATACATGCCGAATCTAGAACTTCCAATACGAAGCCCCCTTTACCCCCTCTTTCACCCATGTATACATCTTCGCAGCTTCGAATTGACCCCTTCCCTTCATTACAAGACCCTGATTTCTTATGCCCTTGCAGTGGTCTCGGCCCTCTTTTGAATCCTCTGTTCCATTTTCTTCAATTCTATCACTGCCGTCCTGGCCTCCGCATCCTGCCCCGCCTTGACCAGATTTCCTGGTCATGTGACCCAACTCACACAATGCAGGACCCCTCACAGGAATAACACCGGAGATGAGGACGCGTTTGGCAGCACACTTGAGCGAGAGGTAGCTATATGATAGCTTCGAACAACCTAGAGTCTCAACTAAAATGGCTGAGAGAGTTGAGGCCATACATCCCGGATGTATCCTTGATCAAGTTGATGGAGTCAACACTCGATGGTGACGCGGCGCCTAGTGCTGAAACTGCGTCTGGAGTAGTTCCTCCCCTTAATAATTTTGAGACAGCCAACTCATTGATAAGACCGAGCCATGCATCTCGCGCTGAATCTGCGACGACTTTCTCGAGCTTTGATTCAACACTGCATGATCCCCGCTCGCAACAAGCTTCCACGACGAAAATTCCCATATCGAACGACCTAACAGAGCCAAACCAGCCTGCGCTACCGGTCTCGAGAACACCCGGTTCTGGTGAATTGCCAGCAAGTTCCATCGTGTCTGGCCCGAGGAACATGCCGCATCGTTCGAACGTACCAGTGACATCGCATATCAATTCCAAGCCGGATTCCGACAAGGAAAATCTCGAGCCGATGCCTGTGATTGACCTTACCCAAATTCTGCCACTTCGTGATCCCAAGAAACGACCGCTTCAAGCATCCGACCTGCTGTCACCGAAAAGAGCGAAACCAGACGACGCGTGGCGACTCGTGAGCTTGTTGGAATCAAAGGTGAAGATTTTCCAAGATAGATTTGAAATCTCGGAATCGACCTCGCTCTCACTAGACGCAAAGAAGGACTACTACAACAACGTATTTGAAAAAAAGATCAAGCATTTAGATTGCATCATATCGAAAATTCGCGCAGGTATCACGAAGGAGCACGATTCGAGTCCATTAACTAAACCATCGTCTCCTTCAAACCCAGTGCAGGCAGCAACATATCCCTCGAATACTTTGCCCCCCACGGCTCCTCCGGTAATTCCCGGTCCTTCAATAGCCAATGAAGACTGGCCGCCGCCGCCATCGCCAATTCCAAACGTGGAAGACGAGGACGAGTTTGGCGAGAACATGATGGACGGACTTTCCACACCTCCAAACGAGCGGGACGACCACGATGATCTAGGCAGCTTTATAGATGATACAGAAGCTCTGCAAAGACATCATGCTGGTCGGATGCACAGATCTCGAACGGGCAATAATGATCTAGGGATCAACCCTGAAGAAGACTTGACGTTTACGTTCTCCTCAGACAATGATTTCGAGGACGAATCTCATTCCACGCAAGCGACACCTCCGTCACGACCAACTCGCGACGAAATTGACGATTTACGGCTATCACCAGATGTTGCGGCCAAGTTTGGCATCCAGTATAGCCAAAAAGCCCACGCCATTGAGCAGATCTCCGAAGACGACGAAGAGAATGCTTCTAGTAACGAAGATGTGGAGGAAATCGAGGATTTCACCACACAGCTCAACGACGAGCGAGAGATCAACGTGATTGAATTGATATCCGATGATGACGATGACGACGAAGAAAACATTGATGAGTCGACCAGCACGACTTTGTACCGCAATCTTATAAAAAATGAGCCGTTAGCGACACAGATGCCTCCCTTCACATCTTCAGCATTAGTCGCCAGCAGTACTCAACAAAAGTCCAAGCCCCAGCCGTCAAACGTCGATAGCGATTTCGACTTTAGCGATGACGACGATGAGCTCATGAATATTCTCAATGGCGACAAGCCCATCCCAGTGTCCAGTTTGACGCGGGCACCAGCTCCTGCTGGATCTGAGGGCTTTATCGATGAGATATACTCGGTGTTGAATACCGTATTCAAACTTCCCGGCTTTAGACAGCACCAGTTGGATGCAGTAGCTGCTACCCTTTTGAAAAAAGATGTGTTTGTTTTGATGCCAACAGGAGGAGGCAAGTCACTCTGTTATCAGCTTCCAGCCCTTATTCAAGGCGGGTTGAGCAAAGGAACAACAATCGTCATCTCGCCATTGATCTCGTTGATGCAAGATCAAGTGAAGCATTTGCTCGACAAGAATATCCGGGCGGGGATGATTCTGTCCAAAGCAAGCTCCGAAGACAACAAACAAACAATCAACTTGTTCAGGGATGGCTTCTTGCTGCTTGTATATCTCAGTCCAGAGAAAGCAAATACACTGGCCATGATCCAGCGTATCATTGGTAGACTTCATGAAAACAATCAACTTGCGCGTGTCGTGATTGATGAGGCTCATTGCCTCAGTTCGTGGGGACACGACTTTCGTCCTGATTATCAGGGAATGGGATTCTTCAAAGAAAAATTCCCCGATGTGCCCATCATGGCCCTCACTGCCACCGCCAACGAGAAAGTACGGATGGACATTGTGCACAACTTGAAAATGAGAAATCCTGTGCTCCTAAAGCAAAGTTTTAATCGCAGCAATTTGTTCTATGAGATTAAATGGAAGGTCGCGAACTTTGTTGAATGGATACGGGACTATGTCAACTCGAAACAGCGTGGAAAGACAGGCATTATCTATTGCCATTCTAAACAATCGTGCGAACAAACAAGTGCAAAACTCACGCTGTATGGGATCAAGGCCGCTTTTTATCATGCTGGTATGTCCGCGGAAGATCGATTCACCGTGCAGAGCATGTGGCAGCTGGGCGAAGTCAAGCTTATTTGTGCAACAATAGCGTTTGGTATGGGTATTGATAAACCGAATGTTCGATACGTCATTCATCTATACATTCCCCGAAGTTTGGAAGGGTATTACCAAGAGACTGGTCGCGCAGGTCGCGACGGTAATCATTCGGAATGCATAATGTTCTACTCTTATCGCGATGCTCGAATGTTGCAAAGTATGATTCAGCGCGATGACGAGTTGACCCGGGAGGGCAAGGAAAACCACTTGGCAAAATTGCGCCAGGTCGTGCAGTATTGTGAGAACACATCCGACTGCCGTCGCCAGCAAGTATTACAGTACTTTAACGAATCTTTCGATCCTGCTGAGTGTAAGAAGCAGTGTGATAATTGCCAGAACGCCAACTCGTCACCTCTGGAAGAACGGGACTGCACCGAGTACGCCAAAAGCATCATAAGTTTGGTCCGCTCCATAATGGACCAGAAGGTTACAGTATTGCATTGTCAAGATGTTTTCAAGGGCGCCAACCACAGCAAAATCATGAAAATGGGCCACAATTCAAATCCGTATCATGGGAAGGGCAAAGCTCTTGACAAAACCGACGTTGAAAGAATATTCTTCTATCTTTTGAGTGAAGACTGCCTTCAGGAGTATCAGGTTATGAAGGCTGGTTTTGCTTCCAATTACGTGCGAACAGGCAAGAACGCCAATAAAGTGTTAAACGGCCAAAAGATTATCAAAATCACGTTCAGTAATAATAATAACCGAGGAGGTAGCGCGGGCACCTCGAATGATAAGAGGCCGGCTTCAGCTAGGGGCAGTGTCCTGCTTGCCTCGTCGATTCGATCGTCGGGCCCTCAGGAATTGACTAATTTCCGATTCCAAGAGCTGTTTGTTAGTGCTCGCGAAGTAATGGGAGAGTCTTCCTCTGTCATTAACTTGCCACCCAGTACCAAGGGTCTTGACTCACAATCAAACGGAGGGCTAGCGACTATAGAAGCGGCGTTCATGGAGTTACGCAAGGCAAGAGTTGATGCGCTGATGACCTTGGGGATTGCAAGTTATCAAGTTATATCAGACGGCATTCTCAGGGATATGGCAATCAAGGTGCCCACCAATAAAAAAGAGTTTTCGAAATTGGAGGGAATTTCCAAGGAGCAAGTGGAACGGTTCGGTCTTTTCAAACGAGTCCTCACAACTCTTGCTCGCGAACGCAAGAAAGCGACCGCAGCAACACCAGATCATAGCGCCGAGGACATCACCGCCACTAACTACTCTGACAACACCCAACTGCCCTATTTTGTGGCCCCAGAGAAGGATGACGGAATTTTGAACGTCTTACGAGGAGCACTTTCTCTGCAAGTACAGCCGGATCCCGGCAAGCCCTTTTCCCAAAAACCCACTATCGCGTCCTCGAAACAAAGGCGTCCAGGTGGCAGGTCACAGCGAGGTAGAGGAAGCTCTCAACGCGGCGGATCTCAACGAGGAGGCTCTCAACGGCGATCTAAAAATAGAGGGGCAGTGACCAAGCCCTCAAGAGGCCCACTGAGTGCTAATGCCAACCACCGACCAATGCCGCTATGACCGAAACTAAGCATTGTGACGCTGTAAATGACCTTTCTTTTGAAGATGCATAATTATGCGCGCCATCAAGGACACGCAAATCAATTCCCCAGACCCAGAATAAGTCCAATGTCGTGATCATGCCAGAGGAATGAATGCGTGCAGTCTTAATCTGATTTTTTTTGGTATCCCAATGTAAGATTGTTCGTAAATCTTGCACCTTTCGAAAGCCTTGGAATGAGAAAACGCGTGCCCAGGTGCGGATTTGTCACATTATTTATGCCGGCCTTTCCAGCGGTCGTAATTCTCTTTGCTTATCAATATAGGTGCGTCCACCATGGCCCCACAACTTTCCCGCTCTCCAAGGGACCTATTCTACACTCGTTTTACCCCCAAGATGACACTCGCTAAATCATTCGGCTTGGTAATTATTCTTATGAGCAGCAGCTTAAGTGCCGCCACCTCAATTTACAACGATACAGATCGCGGTTCGCCTGGCCAACCTGGACTCCCCAGTCCAAATAACCAAACCGAGGCAAATTTAACAGCAGCGAGACCGACAGTTTGTTCGGATGCGAAGACCGGCGCCATCAGGACTCAGCCTGAGCCCGTAAGCTCGCTGGCTCATTTCTCTGCATCAGGAGCAGAGACGCAAAGGGGTCAAGGGATTCTAAACGAGACACTCCGGAATAAGGGACCTACGGAGTCTAGCGTTGTGCAAAACTTGGGACCGACAACAGCTCAAAAGGTAATTGAGACGCTTTCCTCGCAGGCGGGAGGAGCTACCAGTCCTGCGCCAAATAAGCCTTCCCAAGCTTTGGCGCACGTCAGAAATGATTCAAATATTGAGCCCACGGCACATATAAAGGGTCTGAAAGCCTCGGATATAATGGGGAATCAAAGCCCTCCTGTTGGGGCGGGTCAACCTTCTCATCTCAGCAACGCCACGCGTTCGAGAAGAATGGCCCCCCGCGCGGATGCTAAACCCGATGGAACGAAAGTGAGCGGGTCCTCGAATCATTCTACGGGGTCTTTTCACTCGAGCCAATCGACCGGTACATTGGAAAAGCTGCTTCACATGCAGAATCCAGCCGGTCAGGTAGTTCTCAACGGATTGAAGCAGGATGCGGCAGGCAACTCCTCTCCAAAAAGTGACTCCTCAGCCCACAATGAAGCATCTGCAGGAGCCGTGTCAGGACATGCTACTCTATCCGCTACATCTTTTCATGTTTCCGCACCCAACGTCCGTCACAATGGATCCTCGATTGTTACACCTCACAATGGTTCTGCGTCTACCCTGCCCAAGAATGCCTCCAAGGCGACTCCCGTTTATAACGCGACTGCGCCTGTTGAACCCATGAATGTATCTGCACCTATTGCATTACGAGAATTGCCCGGCTTGGCTCGACCTAAAGATTTGCCCGCACATGACTCCTCAGACGAATCGCACGCGCGCGATGCCTCTCATGATGCCTCCCGAAACGGGTCGTCACCGAAGGAGTTGTCGGCGCCGACAGCGTCAAGTATTATATCTGGACTGGCAGTACCCCAAAAGCTGTCTTTATCCAAAAGTTTGCCCTCATCTATCGTACCGCGGAATGTGCCTGGGCCGGCAGCACCCGAGATTGTGTCTACACTGGCTGGAGCTCTGGCTCAAGGGCCGTCTACTCCCACGAGTTTGCTCTCACCGACTATATCGCAGGATTCGCCTATACTGACCACGGTTCATCCCTCCACCGCGCTGCAGGATTTGCCTGTCCTGGCCGGAGCGCAGATGTCAGCATCACCCGTGAGTGTGCCCGTCTCCGTGTCCACTTCAAATGTATCTGGGCTGAATTCATCTGTGAGTCTGCAGCCACTGGCTCTGCCTGAGGACTTGCCTGCACTGGTTGCTGTTCAAGTGCCTTCATTTACTCCATCTGAAGCGAAGCCTTCGCCTACTACAACTGAAGTGAAACAATCAGTTACTACATCTGAAGTGAACCCTTCACCTACTACAACTGAGGTGAAACAATCAGTTACTACATCTGAAGTGATTCCCTCACCAACTACAACTGAAAAGAAACAATCAGATACCACATCTGAAGTGAAACCTTCACCCACTACAACTGAAGTGAAACCTTCACCCACTACATCTGAAGTGAAACCTTCACCTACTACATCTGAAGTGAAAGCTTCACTCACTGCAACTGAGGTGAAACCTTCACTCACTACATCCGAAGTGAAACCTTCATCTACTGAGCTCAATGAGTCATCGGCATCCAGTATTCCGAAGGACGCACCTGATGGCCCTCTCCTAGGGGAATCAAATGGGGACTTAACTTCAGAAACTTCCACTGATGTTGAAAATGCAACGAATGAACCAAGCGGATCGCCCCAAGTGGGTACTACACTGATCAGCACGCAGCTAGATGATTCCACAACAGATATATCTGCAACAGAGACCGACGTTCCGACGCCGCACGAAACCATTGACGAATCTACGATCACGGATGATGTGGTGGCCGATAAAATGCCCATACCGAGAACTCATCAAAGAGCGGAATCAACTACAGTAGTTAAGGGAGGTCCCAATGCGCTGCTTGTTGCAGCAAGCGCAGCCCATATGGATAGCTCTCACAATGGCGCAAACCTTTCGTCCCGCAACGGGCCTATCATGACCATCTTGACCATTGTGTTCCTCGCAGTTCTATAGTGATATCATCTGCTTAATGTCTTCTTTTCCAGCCACGTAGAAAGGGTCTTGTGACCCTCCGCCTTATATCAACTCATTCGCGAGACACGACCCCATGCCGTGAAGTCAAACTTTGAGAAAAAAGAGGCTCGGTGGCACGCTTCCCGTCGCAATACTTGCGATGGTCCCACATCCCTTTCACAAGCGGCTTCTCAAAGAGTACCGCAGTCTTGTAAGTCCTATCGACCCACGAGAGGGGATACAGGTGATAAATAGCGATGAAGACCTATGTTATTACGTGTTCAGAGTCGTCATCAAGGAAAATCCGCTCTATCCACACTCTGACGAATACTATTTACACGTACGCATACCTCTGAATTACCCTGTCGATTCTCCACAGGTGCAGTTCGATCGTTGGAAGGGACTGGGGTCTATACCTGTGCACCCACACGTATATCTGAATGGACACATTTGTCTCAACATTCTAGGGAGCGATTGGTCGCCCGCGTGTTCCATCGAATCGATCGTGATGAGCATCCAATCCATGTTGAGTTCCAATAATAAAAATGAAAGGCCTCCCCACGATATGGCGTATTCGGGATCGGCACCCCGAAATCCCAAAAAAACACTGTTCATCTACCATGACGATAGCATTTAGTGAGATAATTATTTGAGAGTTCCTGGTTGATCTCGGAAGAAAAATCCTTTGAAGATCAAGTAACACCGCACATTGGCTCTCTCCACGACCCTGTTGCGAAAAGCGATCTTGATTGCAAAAAGCGCTCAGAACAAGTGAAGTTATCGAAGGAGATCGGATCTCGTCAGAAAGAAGTCATGGTACACCCTCATGTTTTCAGCCTGACGAATGCCCCATTCCACGACCAGACAAAAAAAAATTGCAGGCAGTGCTGATCTGACGCAGACGAATGCAAATAGAATTTTCCTGTGCATGCTGGCCTTGACTTCGATTTTATCGTCCTCGTATTTTACCTGTTCGGGCACATCCGCGGCTTCGGCTTCGCTATGTTTAGCTGGTATCCCTGCCGGGGCCTCGGGACAATACTTTTCGATTTCGGCCCTCATGGACTTGAAGAACGAGCACAAATCCTCGTTGAGGGCGCCTGGTTGCACGTATGCATCAGGATTCTTTGCTTTGATATTCTTCGCGAACTGAGGACTGTCGTTGGGACCAATTTCATCCAGCTGTCATCTGAAGACATCCTGTGTTACACACAGGACACGGAGTTAGTCCAGTGAACGTTTGACTCGTGGGATAAATCTGAGCAAAGGTACCAGACTCCCCTGAAAAATCTGGCCAAAGTTGTAGAGTTCTCACAGCCTGAACGAACCATGGGCTCGCATGTGCGAGGGAAATGACAGCAGCCAAAGCCACGAGAGAGAGAGAGAGAGAGAGAGATAAGACGGACAATATGTTGGCGGGTATGAAGTTTAGAATGGTGTTGATCGCACGGAACAGGGTGTTGTCTCTGCGGGCCTTTCAATCTCTCAAGACCCGATCGGGGCACTTTGAGTATGATTCTTGGTCTCGGAACAGGCATTAGCCTTGGCCTTTTGTGCGACGCACCCCACGAGAATCGAAGAATTCTGCACCGGAGCCGAAAGACGATGCAGATCAGAGACCTTGCTCATGGATCGATTTAGATTTCTTTCCCATTTAAATTGGAGACGTTTGAATTCGCACGAAACACTTTGAAGAGTCTGCGACACTATATCATCATGTATATCTCCCTCAGGCCCTTCTCGTCCCATATACTAGCCGACTTTGTCAGATTATAGTGCCCAAACATTTAAAGTAGACCATAATCCGATTTGTAATCTCCGAACGTGGACCTAGTTTCCCCTCTTCACCAAGCCACACATGTAAGTCCAGGCGCTTTAGGCCAAGTGCACAGCAACTGTTTGACGCCGTTAACATTCACGTGATGGTGCCCCCAAACACCCCCACCGTCGGGGAATGAAAAAGAAAAGGTCGGGATTCCATTAGATTATCCGAAATCGGGCGGTCTCGGAGAGAGGTATTTTTCGTGGAGACTGGGCAATGTGAGATTAATCCGAGACAGTTCTGAGACTGTTGGCAACCGTAGCGAGGCCGCAACACGTCATCTTTTAACGGATTATCGGAAGGTTTTATATCAAACGTTTTATAGGGAATGTGTATCTACTAATAACTCCATAGCTTTCCAATAAAACTGCCAATAACTTGCCGACGCCACCGCCAACGAGTATGCCAAGGAGTATTCGAAGCACAACCCCTAACATGCAAAAAATATCAGCCGGGAGCAACTGCAGATCGAGCGAATGACCATACTCCAAATCGGTTGGTGGCTTCACGAAGCATACTCTCTATACTGAAAACCACTTGGCCTTGAAGTGCGGACAGCAACTGATGTCAAAATAGATCGTTCAACAATAGCACCGTTGGGCACTCGACTCGGCGGGGTTCGCAAATATGGACGGAAGTAGCCACTCTGAGATATAAGATTCACGAGAAACAGCAAGCCCCAACCTTCAAAGCACCACAATTCCAAGCCACATGCCGCGCACAAAACATCACCAACAGCGACATTTTGTTGAGTCTACGCTTCCGTGCGTAAAGTATACAGTGGGAAGCGATAGGAGAAAAATCACCTGACAATCGGATGCTGTAAACGTGTTCAGGATTGGGATCAGCAGGGATAAAGTGATTCCACTTTATGTGGACTCCGATTGTCGTATGGATCTGTCTATTGTTTGACGTGCCACTTTCGAAAGCGTGGTGAAGGATGTCTTGTCTCGGACTTGTTTGAGGGCGAATCGGCGCACTATTACGTCACACTCATATAAACCAGAGAAAATAAGAAAAGAGCCGTATGTTTTCAGGCCTGGGGGTCGGAGCCTGGCGGGGAGCGAATTTTTTTTCCAGCGGGAATGCCCGGTCATGTCAAAACTCCGAGTACAGATCGGTCGATTTCGAAAAAAATATTTGAACCGTGGGCAACTTTTCAGTAGGCAATATTATCTTGAAAAATCGAATAAAAGTGCGTGCTCGCTCCCCTGACTTGGCTGCTCAGTTGGAATTCGTCCTCAGTTTTATTTCATGTTCTCGCGCACACAATCCTTCTCAGGCTCTCCTCTAGACTCAATCTCTGGCCAGTCGTGCACCGACAATAGTGGCCTTGCCCCTGAAAAGTTGCTGCGGGTTCAGCAATCGTGTGGCAACGTGGACGGGAGCGATGAGAGTACTAGCCTGGCTGCCAGTGCCCCCGTCTCTGTCAAGAGAGAAGCTTCCGACGATTGGCCCATATCAGCAGGTCCGCTGCCACCTAGCCACGAGACCTTCAGTGCCGATAATGGCACTCAAGTCACCAAACCGGTGGAGCACGCCTTCAAAGTCGAGAGCAATCACTACGATTCGATCGAACAGGCATGCGACTCGTGCCGCAAACGCAAGTTGAAGTGCAGCAAAGAGTACCCACGATGCCAAAAGTGCATAGAGCACAATTGGTGTTGCTCATACAGCCCCAAGCCCGTGCGTCTGCCGTTGACGCGAGCCTACTTGACGTGCGTCGAAAATGAAGTGAGCAGCTTGAAAAAAGTATTGCAATACTTGGTTCCTGGAACCCACGACTGGAGCGAACTCGTACGCACCGGGAAATTCGAGGAGGTTTTGAAACAGAACGCACAGGACATCTCAGCCAGAGCCTCTGGAAGTGACAATCAGTCGTGTGCCACAAACTGCGGTAGCGGTCATTCCGAGCCTGAGTCTTGTGCGATGACCCCTTCAGCATACAGCTTTTCCGATGTGGACCCTGGAGTCGAAACGACGAATTCTACCATAAAGGGTGCTGCCACAAGCAACTCCCAGCCAGAGTCGAGCGATCCCTGCGGATTCGCATTACTCGACGAGAATGAACCATTCCCTGACTCGTTCCAGCCGCTCCCGCTTAAATTCGAAACGTCTCCGCCCCAATCTCCTCTTTTCAAGCCATTATTATCGTTATCCGGATCGCAAACATTAAGCAGCGACCAAATTAAGCAGGAGATTATGCGTGATTTTGTGCTCAACAACATTCTGACGTCGCCGCATCGGCCGATCGACGCTACCAAGCCACAATTCACACAGTCTAGCCTGAACACAGTGCTGCAATCATCCGGCCATACATCTCCAGGCTCACTTTTCTCTCTCGATGCAAATGACCTTATTGACGACACTGATATTGACGACATTCTGCTTTTGCAGCCACACAAAAAACATTGTTCGGCGCACGCCTTCTCGCACCCACCCACATGCGCACCATCACGCTCGGATCTGATGCTGAGCTGTCATGGGGCTGTTGGTTCCGTGGGACAATACAGTATGAGTTTACTTTCGCCCAACTTTGAGCGCGACTCGTTCACTCCCATGAACTGCGATATCCTCTTCGAAAACGCTATCGACGAAGAACCTTTGACGATTATCGAATAATCTTACAATATATACGTGTCACGACCCTTGCATTTTTCCCACTTTAGTTTGATCTTACATTTAATTCCTTCTATCCACGCCGCCGTATATCGTAAGCCCTAGCCCACTTACCACGCAAGTTGTCTACTTTTCAAGACTTTTTCAGATGAAAATTAGCCAGATTATGGAGTACAGCTTGACTCCATGTTCTCTGCTAAAGAGAGAGAAATTAGCTTCCTCGCTCAACCTCCGATAAATCGCTTCGGCACAGCTGGCTCGATCAGTGAGAAGCGAAAATTTAAAACCAAGTTCGAAATCCGTTGAGCCCGAATTCTGAAATCCGCGTCAATACCGAACCGCCTATTGCCTCGTGTAAACAAGTGTTTTTCGCTGTCAAAATAATTTCCAATACAATCAGCCCATCATGTCAATCAATACTAATTCGAATTCTGTTTCGATCAGACCATTTCCAACTCAAAAATTACTCTATCGTCGAGCACCTCGGAAAATCTCGGAACGTCGGTTTTGACAAATGCACGTGCATCGGATCCGATCGGAGCAATCATGTGACACGTTGGAGAAAATTTGTTTGCGGGAAGATTGCTGCGTCAACAACCCACTGCCCACCACGCACTATCTGAGTATACGCAACTTTGACATCAACGCTTTATACGTGGACTTTCTCTAATGTCTTCTGATTCTTTGGGGAATTTTCTCAAGGGA
>JAKTTQ010000032.1:0-24740 GCA_030581555.1 [Candida] argentea
TCACGGACCACATATGACATTTAGTGGTTGCATCGTCGAAAAAACCCTCTGCGATCATTCACGATCTTGCGTTGCGTGTCGTCATCAAGACGAGCTTCATATAAAACAAGAATGTTGCGATGGGGAACGCGATACGGCCACTTGCGCGAACAGTTGCGCCGTGTGCTCTATATTTAGTGAAGTAAATAGGGTGTGATCGTCAAATCTATCGTGGGACGTGAGTTTTCAAAAACAGCGTGGTTGCAAAAATTGCTCGTCAAACTGTTTATCAAATTGCTCGATTCGATTATCGTCTTGGAACCTAAAACCAAATTGGTGAAAGCCATCACATGCCATGGTCTAGACCAGCCTTGTTTGAGAACGCATCTTGAGCGACCAAATGATGCCTTACTCCAATCAATACGATGTGCTCAAAATAGAACTTACGCGGCTACATCGGCATATTTGGGTTTACGTGTACTGGACATGTTTTCATTTGCTGAGTGTATTGCGGCTGACTTGAAATGAGGGAAGTTCCAAGCGGTATCGTTTTGGCGAATGGTCCACCATAGCCACCAAATTAAGTGTAACTACCTCAGCTAGCATTGAGATGATTGCAGAATGAGCTGTCGCGTGAGATGGATCTGAGCCTCGATGACTAATCAGAGGTTCAGGTGAGTGTTGGCATAGGGAGATCCTGATGTTGGTGTGTATCAAGGATATGGTGATTCAAGGGAGACAAAAGATTCAGTCCGAAACATCTCCAAAAGTGGTTATCACATCTAGTTCTGTATTCTGGAATTCACACTTGTATTACGATAGCAGCTACTTGTACCTTTCTAACGTCTCCTCCGAGACTTGCTCGCTTTTGCTCGCTTCCCCTCCAGTGACTGACTGTATTTCCTTGTCACTACCATCAAACGGTTTTTAGATGGCACTTTACGAGTGGTGAGTTCATCGACCATCCGTGGCGCCGGGAAGGAACGATTGTGCCTCTCGTGTTGATGATATGCGAGCGAACACTTTTTGGTGATTTATTGATGACATGGGTGATGATTCGACATGATAAAATTCAACACAATAATACATAAAAGTTTTAAAACATTTAGATAAAAAACTATGCAAGATGATTTACATAGTGGAAGCCAATCAAGATTAGATCAACGCAAAGCCAGCGGCGGCAGCAGCAAGGAGGAAGGACTCGAGATGAGCAGTTGGTGCCGCGCCTGCCTTGGAAGTCGAAGAAGCCTTAGTGCTGCTAGTGGCTGCCTTGGTACTCGAAGTTGTCGACTTGGTGGTGGCCTTCGTGCTCATGGTAGAAGAGCTTGAAGTAGTCTTTGATGCACTGTCAGTGGTTTTAGACTCAGAACTGGTGCTTTTCGACGAAACCGAGGAAGACGATTCGTCTGCACGCTTCTGCATAGCCTGAGAAAGAACAGTAGAGGCAGTGAATAAAGTTGTCAAGAGAACAAATTTCATAGCGAGAGTGGACTGGATAGTGTTGCGGATTTGATGATGGGGGAGGATTTGTCATGGGCTTTATATCGTTGGCCGACCGCCGACACGAATCGCCCTGACGCACCATTCAGCTTCAGTGAAATACAACTCCGCGGCCTATACTCTATTTTTAGACTTTAAGTTTAAATTTGGGTGCCAGCTGAGGTCTATCTTTGAAAAGCGCAAGATGAACATCTGTTACGGTGCAATCGAGCCGCATTTGGTTACAGCATCGAGGACATGGGAAGTGATCGCGAAAGCGCGTCAGTCGCGTACAAGGTTTTTTTTGACCGCGTTGAGGAGTTTTATTCGCTTTACAGTTGATATTTCGAGCACTAAGTTCTCGCGCAGGATTGGCAATTGACAATGCTGGAGAGGGTGTTAAGTTTGGCTTGGCTGCAATAGACTTTAGTGGTTAGACGGCGCCTCCAACCTTTGTACGATGTTTTGATTCGCGCTTCTTGGACGTGGCATTTTGAGTTGATGACTGCGGAGCCTCGGAAATAGCTCTTGTTAATAACAGGGGCTCATATGAATCGGCTGGGACTTCAAAAGATTTCGATCTTTGGAAGAGTGGGCCGCCCCCCACCGGGAATACACCCTGTGGCCCGATCAAAATAAAATACGGGCCACCAGCGTGGTGAATTGCAAAAAAAATGAGAATAGTAGGAGAGTAGCCATGGATTTGGGGTCTAGATTATGAACAACCGCGCCAAAGTGGGCTCATTTCGTCATGCTGATTGATGATTTCGATGCATAATCTGGTGACTCGCGGTGGAAATAGTCGGACACAGCCCCCAACTGGAAAAATGACACAAAGGCGCAGGTGGATCAACGAAAACCCCGTCAAAGAGCTGCAAGATTGCTGCTCAGTTGATCGTTAAAATCCGTGGTCATCATAAAGTAGAGTCGAGGACTTTTTGGACTAGCAGAACTACATCAGTCGGCCCGCAGTAACTCATTCATTGAACAATGCGTGTCAGTGTAAAGGGTTTTCTTGGCGCATAAACTGTCGCTAGACATTTTTCATAGATGAAAGTTCGAAGGGAGGCGTCATTTTATTTGTTCCGAGTCCGTGAACGGCATGGCCCCACTCCATGTGGATTAAGAAAGTGGAGGCGAACGGCGTTCCACTCATCTGCTTTTTATTCGCACAATAGTGGTGACCTTTCTGGACTCGACTGCGCCTCGTCGAATCGCCAATTGGAACGCATCGCATCAGATCTCGTTGCATCGCGTGGAATCGGGTCTTTGGTGGTATGGCTAGTCTGTATTCTGGCCTAATGGACTGATGCCTCTTCATCCCATGCAATATGTGGATTGGCACCTCATGCTGTATGATATCGTGGTAAACGAGAGAGGCCCATCCAAGTGTCGGGGTTTTGGGGGCGGGGGGGGGTTCACATAGCCCCTCAAGCTGCATATAGTCTGGTTATCGTGCCGATCATGACCACATATTTTACCGCCGACTCTCCAAGATCCCGTTGAACACAGACCATTTTACAATGAAATCGGTCCCCTACTACGAAGCGCTTCCAACCGCATTGATTCCCAAACACTATGCTGTTTCAATCAATAACGTTGACTCTGAGGCCAACACTTTCGAGGGATCGGTAGCTATTACTCTTGTCGTTTCCGCTTGGACTAATGAACTCCACCTCAACTATCGTGACTTGTCTGTGAGTGCTGAGCAGATCTTCGCTCATATCGATGGACCTGACCAGTCGGGATCCGTTGCCATCAAGTCGATTCTGGAATTCAAAGAGAAGGAGTACTTTATCGTCCACTTTGATCGCGAGCTCCCAGCGAACCACACTTTGAAGGTCGAGATTCGTTACGCCGCCATTATCCAGACGAACATGGCTGGCTTTTATCGCTCAGACTATCTCGACGAAGGTATCAGCAAGCACATGTTATCCACTCAATTCGAGGCTACGGACGCTCGTCGTGCGTTTCCGTGCTTGGACGAGCCGGATCGCAAGGCGACTTTCGATGTGTCGATCGAAGTTCAGAGTCACTGGACTGCTCTTGCCAACACCCCCGTAAAGCTGCAAGAGAGTAACTCGTCTGGCTTGACTAAATGGATATTCGATACGACCCCAATAATGTCTACGTATCTTCTTGCGTGGGCCTGTGGTGAATTCGAATATGTCGAGTCCTTCACAGAAAAAGTGCTTGTGAACGGTAAGCCAATTCCTGTCCGTATCTATACAACCAGAGGTCTCATTGAAGACGCTCGCTTGGCATTGGATGTGGCGCCCAAGATTGTTGACTACTTTTCGCATATCTTTGGCATTGACTATCCCCTTCCCAAATTGGATTTGCTCGCGGTCCATTCCTTTTCGCACGGCGCTATGGAGAACTGGGGTCTCATCACTTATCGCACTACTGCCCTTTTGTACTCGCAAGCAAAATCAGATCCTTCTTACAAGCAGCGTGTCGTATACGTGATTGCTCATGAGTTAGCTCACCAATGGTTTGGGAATTTGGTCACCATGAAGTGGTGGGACGAGCTTTGGCTCAATGAAGGTTTCGCTACTTGGGTGGGCTGGTTGGCCGTTGATCACTTGTACCCGCATTGGGATGTATTCACGGCGTTCGTGTCAGACGCTTTGCAACTGGCCCTCGACTTGGACGGCTTGCGTAGTAGTCACCCCATCGAAGTTCCCGTCAAAGATGCATTGGATATCGACCAGGTCTTTGACGCCATTTCCTATCTCAAAGGTGCGTCTACCATCAACATGCTCGCACACTATGTTGGTACCGAGAAATTCCTCAAAGGCGTGGCAATCTATTTGAACCGTAACAAGTACTCTAATGCCACGTCCCATGATTTGTTCGAGGCCATATCCAGTACCAGCGATAGACCCATCGATGAATGGATGGATTCTTGGATCAAGTCGGTCGGATTCCCCGTCGTGTCGGTAGATACGAAAGCTAGTGCGCTTGCTCTCGAACAGCATCGCTTCTTGAATGGCGGCGACGTGCTTCCTGATGAGGATACCATGCGCTGGTGGATTCCTCTCAACGTTGTAACATCTGGCCAGACATCATTGAACCTTCCCATTGACTCCTTCCTGGAAAAGTCCGTCACCATTGATGACTGCAAGGTCCCCAAAGGTCTTTTCAAAATCAATGGTGGGTGTCTGGGTGTGTACCGCGTGGTATACACTCCCCCGACTTTGGAATCCCACATCTTACCTTTCTTGCAGGAACTTCTGCCTCGCGACAAAGTCGGGTTGATTGCTGATACGGCCGCCACGGGCGTTGCCGGTGTCGCTAGTACCGTGACCTTCTTGCAATTGGTTACGTCGATTGTAAATGGTGACATTTTGGGTAACGACTATTCGGTGTGGCTTGAGTTGGGTAAACGCCTCGGAAGCTTGGCTAATGTCTTTACTGAGAAGGAGTTGGACACCCCTTGTCTCATCCGTAATCTCATGTCAGCAGTCTACCGGACCAAGGCCGCTGAATTAATTGCCGACCTTGAAAGCAAGGGCCCCGCATCCAACGATTTCCTTTTTGTGAAATTGCGTGCTGAGGTCTTGGGCCGTGCAGGCCGCTTGGGCGTTCCCGTGGCTACCGAATTTGCTGCCAAGACATTCGAGGCATGGTGCAATGGAACCGCCATTGATCCTTCGCTCCGCTTCTTTGTGTTTGCGACCGTTGCGAGTCGGCCCGACTTTACCCGCTCGCAATTTGATGCAATCATGCGTGAGGTCACTAGCCCCACGGCCTTGGACTCGAGGGAAGTCGCGTTGCTGGCTTTAGGGTGCACCGTCAACGTCGAGATTGCCACCGAATTGTTGGGTCTTCTAATTTATCCCACTATCGTCCCCACCATGGACACCCACTTCCTTGCTGGCCGCCTCGCCGCCAACGTCCATATCCGCGACATGTTCTGGGACTTTTTCAAGGAAAATTATGGTGCCTTGTACGAATTGATGGCGTCAAACATGGTCACTTTCGATCGTTTCGTTAAGGTGACCTTGCGCAATTACCAGAGCATGATCAAGTATGCCGAGATTGAGCATTTTTTCGCCGAAAAGGATTGTCATGGCTTTGAACGGTCCTTGTTGCAGGCCCTCGATACCATCAAGACCAATGCGGCTTGGTGTGCGCGCGACGGCGTTGCGGTGGCTAAATACTTGCAAGACAATCCAGCCAATTAGGGGGGGGGGATCGTTATCTTGACTAAAAGTCATGGAGCTTATCAGATTATATTATTTATTTTAGAATTAGGTCATGCTAAAAAATATCATTTCAACGACCTTTCAAATGTTTCACTATGGGATCGAGTTAACAAGCACCATAAAGCGCAATTATGGCGATATGTTCCCTGAAAAACAAATACCATTTACAGTCCTACGGAGGACACGTGGCCTTTAATCAGATTACCTGTGAAACTCCAACAATCTTGACCAGCGTCTATTTTTCTCTTCAAAGGAATGTGTATAGTCTACGTTAAAGAAAACAAACGCACAATTTTTAAAGCTAAGCGGAAACCTTGTGGTCATGAGTCTTTGCATATCTTCCTGAAGGATCGGCATGGCATCCCCATTCAGCCTTGGGGATCCAGCGCATGACGGTGGAGGCCGCGGCCGCAGAGTTGTTGAACATCTCGTCAAAGATGCAGCGGTACCAGTATGCTTCCTTAGTGGTGGGGATATCGCTGCCCCATGCTGGTTTGGGAGAGCCGAGCTGCTCCTCGGAGATCTTGGCTTCGGCATGATCCTTTAATCCATCGATCCAGGAGTAGCCTACACCATCTGAGAACTGTTCCTTTTGGCGCCACAAAATCTCTTGCGGCAAGTATGGGCGCAACGATGGGTCGTCCAGGGTATCGAAAGCCTTACGCAAAATGTATTTTTCAATGCGGCCGGCCTTCATGTCGATCAACTTATCTTCAGGGCGAATGTTCATGCACAATTCCAAAAAGGCAAGGTCCAAGAACGGCACACGCGCCTCCAAGCCCCAGGCCATGGTGGACTTGTTGGCACGCAAGCAATCAGCATAGTGCAAGTTCTGTACACGCTTGACACATTCCTCGTGGAACGCCTTGGGAGATGGCGCATTGGCAAAGTACAAGTAGCCACCAAATACCTCATCGGAACCCTCACCAGAGAGTACCATCTTGACACCTTGAGCCTTGATCTTGCGAGATAACAAGTACATGGGGGTAGAAGCACGGATGGTGGTGACATCATAGGTCTCCAAGTGGTAGATGACCTCAGGAATAGCGTCCAAGCCCTCTTCCAATGTGAAGGTATGCGAGTGATGAATGGTACCGATAAAGTGAGCCACGGTCTCAGCAGCGGCCAAGTCAGGGGCACCGGGCAAGCCAATGGCGAAGGAGTGCAATTGGTTCCAGGCGCTCAAGTGCAAGGCACCCAGCTCATCGACACCGGTCAATTCTCTGTTAGCGTCGTAACCCTCGTGGATTAGAGGAGCGGCGGCCTTGGCGGCCTTTTCGGTCTCGCGTGCGGCGATAGCGGCGATCAACGATGAGTCTAAACCACCAGATAACAACACACCGTAGGGGACCTCAACCATCAACCGCTTGCGGACGGCTTTCTCCAACGACTCACGAATAGCAGCATAGTCAGCAGGAGTCGAGGGGATGTGAGAGGCGTCGAACCAGCCGGGCTTGAAGTAAGGAGTAAGCTTATCGGTGTCTGAGTCATAGACGTGGCCAGGGAGGAAAGCCTCGATAGTATCGCATACATCGATCAAGCACTTCAACTCGGAAGCAAAGTAGCGGGTCTTGGGGTTTGAGGAGGAGCGACCCATGTAAAGGGTGGTGATACCAATAGGGTCTCTGGCGGCGACGATTCTATCGCGCTTGGTGTCATAAATGACCCACGAGAACATACCGTCGAGATGCTTGGGGGCATCGACATCATACTTTTCGAAAAGAGGAATGATGGGCTCACAGTCGGAAAGGGAGGTGAAGGGATAATCAGGGAATTGATCACGAAGAGCAATGTGGTTATAGATCTCACCATTAACGCTGAGGGCATAGTTACCGTCCTTGGATCTAATGGGCTGGGCACCAGCGTCCAAACCAACAATGGCTAAACGCTCATGACAGAGGATGGTAGAGTTGCGGCAAAAGTTACCAGACCAATCAGGACCACGATGACGAATACGACGGGAATATTGTAAAGCCTTTGGCTTGAATGCTTCAATATCAGGTTGCTTGTAAGCAGCAAAGATTCCGCACATGTTAATATAGTCTCAGAATGATGCACAAGAAAGAGATTGGCCCGGACATCAGGTAGATTTTTATTCAAGGACGGAAAAAACCTTGAGTCATCGATGGGAATTTTTGAGCCCGGCGCACGTCCTTCTATTGAGTCATGCTGCTTGCCTCTCCGAGATCCATACCTGGAAACTATCGAAAGACCTTGGTTCGGCGGTCACATGCCTACGGCCAGTTTTCAGGAACAATCCGAGAAGTTTTTGCTCTGGTTGGTTCCGTTGGGTTACTTGATTGCAACGGGTCTGGTTCTTGTTGTGAAATGTTACTTACCCTTTAATCGATTGTTATTATATGGCAAGACACAAGTGAAAGGAACACTGCTGAACACATGGGTCAATACAATTGCTGGTCTTATGGTTCCCAAGCGGTTTTTCACTCACTTTTACATTCTTCTTTCAAGTTTGTCTACTTGCCTGCTAGTAAACTTTCACAATAGCGTTCCCAAAGAGGGAAAGTCGTCTCAGTTTCTCGCTCTTTACACGATTCAAGTCTGCTTGTTCGTGCAAGGTGTGCGCCGTCTATACGAATGCTTGTTCTTGTTGAAACCATCAGTTCATGCTCGCATCAACATTTTCCATTATCTCGTTGGTATTGGCCATTATACGTTGATATCAATGAATATCTTTTTGGGTTTGCAAAGTGTCTCCACCCCCGAAAAACTGCAGAGTCACCTGTTTATGCCCCCACTAAAAATCATTCTTCTTTTGTTCTGGTTTGCATATGCCTCGTTGCAGCAATATCAGAATCATCGCTACTTGGCTTCTCTCGTCAAATACTCCCCTCCCATCCAGTTCAAAGTTGTACTGTGCCCACACTATTGGAATGAGATCCAAATATATATCGTGTTGGCTGCGATATCATGCACGTCAATGCCATGGTATGATGTTCCTGCAGTAGGTATCATCTGCAGTGCTGTGTTTGTCGCGACCAATCTTTCCATTAGCTCAAGAGAGACCCACAAGTACTATCAACAGAAATACCCACGGGCAATGCCCGCTTCGTTCAGTGTGGTGCCTGGGGTATTGTAAGGATGACTTTACATCATGCGTCAATTGTGGCAACTATAAAGCCTTGGATAAACAAATGTTGCTCGTAATCCGTTGATTCTATTGCGAAGCAGTGATTTCTACGCTCTAGAAAGATTTCTGCAAACGCCTTTATTGCCCGCCCCAACAAGCCAAGCCCCATTCTCGCCTCAGTGCATCAACACAAGTCAATTTCAAGACTTTCCAGTATCGATAGTTGTATCCGATTCGTAATTGTGCAGAATTCAAATAATGACCATAGCCAGATTATTAACATCTCCTTTCACCACGAATTGCGGAGAAGTATTGTAATTTTTCGTAGTGCTCGATTTGTCACATGCACCAAACGACCAACCTTTGACTTCACATTGATTACCTTGAGCAGTTCAAGCGCTTGTTTGTTGAATCCCAAAGTCCATGACCCCTTCCAAAGTCGTGTCTCCCGTCACAATCGACTTGGCGGTCTCTGGTGATTCCATCGTCAAGGGATGCCCTGGTGTCTCCCGCAGCATTGTACGTAAACACTTTTATATTTTGCAATCTCGGAAAATGATTACTGACCATCTAGCCTCGCTTAGATACAACGGTGCTAGTGCGCTCTGTTTCTGCCACCCCGGTCGCTATCCGCCTGGTATCTCTTGAGATCCGTGCGGATCAACGGGTGACGGTCGCGTCCACTCTTGGATCCACCGAAACTGTGCGCGAGATCCTGCTCTACCTCGATGCCAATGCTTTTCGTCCCGCAGGCGGGGCTCTCTCCCTGACTGTTCTAGGTATCGACATACCCGTATTAGTCCCGATCCCGCGTGAGGCATCCCCCTCTGGTTTCTTTTCCAGCTGCGGCGCTGCTTCTGGTCACTCTCTTGTGGTGACTGTATATTATGGAACGCACGCAGATGCAGAACTGCAGCTGACTAGTCAATTCCCTTTCGCCCTCAAGTTCTACGAAACCCTTCCCTTATACCGCCAATTCAATGAGCCTGTCGTCACCTCCAGTGTCCTGCCCGACAAGCTATTTATGGTCGAGACAACTGTGCCCATACTGCTGGTGGGGCCCCAAGATGACTTTACAGTTGATGTGAAAATAATAGCCAACCCCGCCAAGACTAAACACCGCCCTCCGAAACTCGCAAAACTCACACTACAAATTCAGGAAATTCTAGAGTGCCATGAGGGCGGGTTGGTTCCCTACAAGGAGACGAAAATCTTGACCACACATCGTGCTTTTGACCACGAGATTGGCAATCACGAGATAAAGCATACGTTCGCGGTGAAGTTGCCACTACGCAATGAACACCTCCACATGTATTACCCAGCGGTCCGCAGATCCCCCAAACTGAGTGCAAACGAGACTGATCAGGTCCAGTACACCACCCTTGCGCGCGCAGAACGCATCAGCAAGCTTCCGCCAGGAGTTTCGGTGACCCACACCCAGGGATTCACCCACACGGGCCGGTTATTTTCAATAAGATACGAAGCGGTCGTGAAAGTCAAAGTGGGCCGCGCCAAGGATATGGAGGTGCGTTTGCCCGTGACGGTGAGTCCCTATGACCGCAAAAGTAGTAATTACTTGTTGATGTGGATCATGAAGGAATGCGAAGCCGCGCGCAATCACTTTGGGCGTGACGTGGTGAATGGCATCACAAATGCCGTGTCTGACCCAGAGGCGTGTCGCGTGCTCTCGCCATTCGTGCTGCCTCCAATCGTCTATTGGACCAGCAAAGGCGACTGGATCGAGTTGGGATATGAGCCGGAATTGTACGGGGAGAAAAACACCGGCAATTGTGCCTCGCGATACATTGATTGAATTGGTTTCAGAAAGTCAGATGTCGATTGCATTCAGATACAATGTGAATCCCCAAATTACATCTACATTGACAGAATTGATTACACGTTAGTCCATGCCATATTCAGTGAATTTCAGCGAGCGAAATATCGACCAGCAAGATCTGTATATTCACTGGCTCAGCTATTTTAAAACAGGATCAATCGCAATTGACGGGGGCACCGTTGAAGGCACACTGGGTTTCACGAAAAATCAGTGACAGTAGGACGGAGCTGAGAAGTTCGCCTGGCGCGGCTCTTTTTTTTCCCCCACGATCGCCAATTGTTCGCGCACTCATACCTTAACTTCCATGCCGGTGCCACCTCCGTATGCTCCAACTTCCACCACTCCTTACGCTGTATCTAATGATGTAACCATTCTAGCCGAGCAAGTCACTAGGTCCTCACTATTACCCACCCTGCTTCATCGCAACGTCTATGAACCTTTGGCAGAAGCATACTCTATTATCCCCACCCTCGAAATGCTCGAAAACGCCTACATCAAAGACTTTATCACTAGCGAAGACCTGTACACTTCGACATGCTACCGTATGATCATGCAACTCAGAATGATCTGCAAGACATTTGCTGATGATCCCGCAATGGTATCATTCCTAAAATCTTGTGCTGGTTTGAATCGATTGTCTGACGATCTCGATAATTTCGCCCCGGAACTATGTCGAGTGTTTTCGCTCGATTGTCCGTTAGCACTTAAACGTATTCAACATGGAATTCCCGCAACTATAGAGAACTTGAACGCTCAGGTATACAGCTCGAAAGCGCCCGATTCGCTGGAAAGCACCAGCGCCCGCCTAGTGGCCGACATCACGGGCAACTTTATAACCTGTATGGACGCTCTTAAACTCAATTACACCACAAAGTATGAGCTCCACCCTCTTATAAGTGAGTTGGTCGTCAACCTCAATGATTTGCTCGATTTGAGCAGCCATCACACCCACGATATCGAGGGAAAGTCTAAATTGGTGAACTGGCTTATCAAGGTCAACAATCTAGGTCCGACCGAATCATTGGATCAAGCATCGGTAGACCAATTCTTGAGCGATTTAAACGAAGCCCATAAGGGATTCTATCAGTCCTTGAAATAGAGTACCTCCACTCATCTTACCAAAGGATCCGATTAGGTTTTCGACTAGGATCATAATAGTGTACTCGTCGAGCTGGCTTTTTCATTGGAAAATACTGTGTCAAAGTGCATTCAGATCTAGACCATGATTGACTTGTGGCGACAAAACCGCCAGAAGGACTTTGGAGAGCACCCTTTTTTCGCTCTGACACAAGCACATGTTAGGCTTTTAAACGCTGTCGATAATGAAATGAGGCGGTCCTCGGAAGGCGCGTACGCGTTTCCACTTTCGGAGCGTGGCTCTGAACGTGAGACACGCTATTGTCAGTCCTGGTAATTTCTGCGCAACGAATGAATTATGGCGGTCAGTTCTCCATCTATCATCTGTATCAGAGTCATGCTCTACTTTCGGAAAAGTGTGAGTTTCGTAAAGTTGAAGGCGGTATTTCCAGTCGTCAAAAACAGGTTTCTTATTATATGCACCTTGTGGTGGAAAACAGCCATAACTAAATCAAATTAATATACTATACAATTGACTCTAATTGCTCTGCATATGACAAGACGTTGACTATAGTTGTCGTACCATCGAAATACGCGTCACTCTCGCTCTTGCCAAAGTAAACGACGTTTTTTTCTATTCTCCAGGAGTCGACATTGAGCTCGCTGCGCAAGTTAGTCTCGAACAACGCGTCCAGCTGCTCTTGTGGGTAATACAATAAACTCTTGCAATTGCTCACGGGCATATGTGTATAAGTTTTTTCCAACGATCGCGCGATTTCATAACGCAAGGCATTGACCAAGGTATCGATGAAATGACCATACTCTTTGCATGGCAACGCCAGCTCGTCTTTCAAAAGGCGCCAGACCTTGATATAATTGCCCTCCATCAAGTGCCTTTCCAACGAAATGGGGAAACTCAAGTATTTATCCGGTTCAGTATCATAGTGTTTCGAATTGTAAAGCACTTCCAACTCGACGTGGAAGTTTGCGACCTGGCCCTGTGATAAGAGGTACAACAAATAAAGGGAAATGACTTTGGTGGTTTCCGTGTCCAATTCTGGATCGGGATGCAATGCGGGACAGGCGTAGAATGATCGCAATTGTGCATAATTGTTCTCAAAGCCTGCGTGTTGATGGCTGAGCAAGGCGGAAAGGGCTCCTATTTCCAATATCCGCTGTGCAATCTTCAAGTCCGACAATTGATCACCATTGGCGGTATTCGAAGCGTCAGGAACCAAAAGATTGTTCTTTATCAACTCGAGTTTCACAAGCGGCATTATTGATTGGCATTTCTCATACTCTTCTTTCTCGTAGAGCAGGTAAAGCTCAGCCGTCAATTTAGGAAGGGCCATCTCGTTCGTGGTTTACATCTGTCCAATGTGTACCAGTTGCCACCAATTTGTGTGACGGTGTGTGTGGTCACGTGATCGTACTCGACCCTGGGCTTTTAGCTCCTGTGTGTGCCTGTTTCCAGTCGAAATGGTATATATAGTTATACTACTCCCGCCTTTGACTTCTGTTCATGAATATATATTCAAGTCTCTTTTCTTTCAGGTGTTATGGGCAAGAAGAAAGCTAGCCCTGGCAAACTCGCCAAGGATAGGAAGAATGAGATTAACGCCCCTCCAAGCAGCGAAACACAAGACGTCGACCGCAGAATCTTTATCACACTACTACTGATAGCATTTGCATTAATATTATCCGCATGTGCGCTATTCAAGTTGGTGGATGAATTTGCGGATGTCAGACATCCGTTTTGAGCAAGTGTTGGTTATGGGGCGCGGTCACGGGTTCGGAGAGCCGGAGGAGATGTGGAAGACTTGCTCGTGTGGGGGTTGGGTGCGAGATTTTTACCACATAGCAAGGGACGTGACCAGATGTGGTGGGTCACGCTCGAGGATTAGAGGTAGACCCGGGGCTATAAATTAACGTAACGCCGTCTTATACTTGGTGATCTATACTTCTACTGTGGTTTATACTGCTCTCCAAATCCCCTTAGACGAAGACTCTCTCCAATGGGCTTCTCAGTATTACCCGCATTCTCCGCTCAAACAGGTGACCATCGTCTGCCGATCTTCCAACAGCAAGTCATGATGAACGCTGTGTTGGTTGGTTTGGCGCTTGCACTAGGTGAGAGCGCTCGCTACGCATCTCAATACAGCATTGGCTTATTGCGTAAGTATATGGACCAAGAACATGTGCGGCGGGACAATGATAATGATGTAATTATATGGGTGTTCAAGTCCGATACTCAGTGGCAGGCAACGCTAGTGATAATATGCTATCTCGTAGCACGAGTCATCACATTCATCCTGTATGGAGTAGCACTGCACTTGGCTGTTGCCCTAGGTCGGACGTACATATCAGATACCTTGATACAATTGAGGAGTTAGTTTGAAAATTATAGTACATCATTCAATTTACATACATCCTGTAAACCCACTGTTGCCTACGACGTGGTCGCAAATGGATGATTACTGGAATGGCATCAAAATACAAGTCACTAGTAAGGCTCCAAACACTAAAGCTCATGCATCTACCCAGTGACGTCATAATAACATTCAGTGATAAATCTGCTTAAATACGGAGTGACTGGTTCGTAGGTATTGCTAAGACGCCATAACAAGGGAGTTGCAGCACATGATGGCTGTGGGTACAATAATGGCTCAGTCTTATTGAGTAAAATCGGGAGAGCATATACTTATTGCTGAAAGCGATGAGCCCATGGATTATGGCATAACAATCAAGTTATGTCGTGGGGTGGACCAAGCTGAGTTGTGGGAAAGATATTGATCGTGGTACTGTGCGCACTACGGCCGACATCAAAACGTTTGTCGGAGATGGGATGAAGCTGTCATGCGAAGTAACACCAACTAACTTGTCGTACATAGTCTGAGAATGTATGTTATTGTACTGCATATGACGTAAGCCGTAAATAATAGCCAAAGCCAAACTCATCGCCATAATCTTCAATCGATGCCACCATTGTCGATACCTATACCACATGAAATTCTTAACCACCAACTTTGTCAAATGTGCTGTCAAGTCCTGCTCTAGTGCGGCCGACTCTTTCCCACTTTCATACCAGGATTGTGAATTGGTGCGTGAGGATGTGGAGTACAACCCTGAATTTATTGTTCATATGCTCGACCGTCTTGAGTGGGATGCCGTTGTGGCCGTTGCTCGTGATTTGGGAAACACGTCACTCCCTTCACTGAAACCTACTGACTTGGACCCTATAATGGAAGATGATCAAGTAATCTTGAAGGATTTGCATGATCTTTTGATGAATACCCAAATATCGGAGGGCAAAATGATCTGTCGCAATTGCTCGCACATCTACCACATCAAAAACTCTATCCCTAACTTCTTATTGCCGCCGCACCTCTGTCAATAGTTGTAGAATTGCCCCTCTTCTATCTACTTGTATACTACAAATCACGTGATATCGGGTTTATATTAGGACCGGGTCGCCCCGGGACCGGTTCCTTCCCGTTTGGGCGGAGAAATTGACTGGCCCTGAGCACGTCATACGCGCGCTCAATATTAAAAGTCAACCTGTTTGTTGCTGGTCCAACACTCTGACACATCTGTCTTGACATTTCGATTGCATTGCGCTTGTTCTGATCCTCCGTTCCAGTGCTTACCGGAGACTGAAGCTAATCGGCATCATCACCTCCCCGAGCCTCTTCTCCATTCACACTCTGCATCCATGAGACATTTCTCATTGTCGGTCGCGAACTTCCCCCTATTCCAGAATCCGTCGTCACAGATTCTGGATTCTGAGAAGGATAAGTTGCCCCCGAGTGATGAGGAACATGACTCAAATCACATTAACGATACTGGCTTCGAACTGGCCCATGATTTCAATCCCGATCTGATGCCTGATGACGGACGTGCACACTCAAAGGAGACAGCTCCTCTCGAGTCTCCGAAAAGAGCTCAAACCAGTCCGACTGACTTGATGGATCGTGATGTGCTGGAAAATCGTACGCACTCACGTAATCGATCCATGTCAAGCACCCTCAGTAAGCTATTCTCGTTTCGTGACTCCAACCATCCACCGTCACCTACAACCGAACTCATTACACATGATGACCTGGCAGGCCACTCGGATCTGGACACAACACCGCATGATTCTCAAGATCAAAAGAGTAAACTGAAGTTGAAAAGAATGTTCAAGTTATCAACTCCCTCTCCGACTGTACCAGACACTATGTTGACTTTGGGAACCCATGACGATGCCGACGGCAACGCAAAAAATGACAATGAAAGCAACGTAAAGGAACAGGCGCCGCATTCGGGTCCTAAACCTCACAATGCGCCGCTCATATCACTTCCTCCCGACTCAACGGTAAACATCGATCTACCGTCAAGCTCGAATCACGGGATCATGAAGCGCTTCTTGGGTAGAAACCGATCGGTCTCGTCCCCTGTCTCTCTTCTGAATATCTCTCACCAAGTGCCGAACATTACAATTGGCGGATCAGACATTTCTCAACCAGAGCTGTCTTCTCAAATCTCGCCCCGCGTGACTTCTCTGCTGTCTGCGGTTCCCGAGAAGAAGTTGTTGTCGACAGACTCCCAGACTGGATCGGGTGAGTCCAAGCCTATTCTTGTTTCTGAAAACCCGTTCCAGGAATCATCGGATATTTCGGAAATGAGGCCTCATAACTCATTTGGCCGTCGTATCGGCTCACCCCGCTTGGGCGTAAGCCCCTCGTCAACTAACCGCGTCCCTTATGGCTCGAAGTCTGCTCTCAGGTCGCCTGCTCGCCTCTTGCAAGAAAGTGAAAACGTGCAGATCTCATTGCGTCACCACGAATCGCTTTTGAACTTGCCTCATAATGATCAGTCACTACGCCCAGATGCAAAGAGCGTTTCAGGCTCGAATACTCCTCGGAGACCACTTCTGCCAATGCATCCTTTGATGGAGCCTGATCTGGAAAGGCCTCCCAAATTGTCGCTCGTCACTCCCCAACCCATCGGTGGAGTCGCGTCTCCGCAAAAAATTAAAGACCCGGCCTCTTCAGTCATGTTAACCCCTCCTTCGTCCCCATTCCAACGTACGCTTCGCCGTGTTGCTTCTGCTCCTCTCGTACACCGTCTCTTGAATGATTCTTCGATCAAACACACGGCATCGGAGCCCGAGTCTGAAGATGAAGTGTTCGACATCACCAAACATATTGGTGAGCTCAAATTGAATGGACGCCCTCGTACCTACACTCTGGAGCGCATGTATTCCAGTGCCTCTACTAAAGTCACCGACGTCGAAGTGACTCCCCAGTGCTTTGAGCGCATCAAGCTCTTGGGCAAAGGTGATGTCGGCAAGGTCTATTTGGTACGCGACAAGCTATCAAATAAACTTTATGCCATGAAAGTCCTCAACAAGAAAGAAATGATCTCGCGAAACAAAATCAAGCGCGCCTTGGCCGAACAAGAGATCTTGGCCACCTCGAATCATCCCTTCATCGTCTCTTTGTATCATTCTTTCCAATCTGCCGACTACTTGTTCCTTTGCATGGAATATTGCATGGGTGGTGAGTTCTTTAGAGCACTACAGGCGCGTCTGACAAAGACTATTTCAGAGAATGACGCGCGCTTCTATGCTGCCGAAGTCACTGCTGCCCTCGAATACTTGCATCTTATGGGCTTCATTTATCGCGATCTCAAGCCCGAAAATATCTTGCTCCATCAATCTGGTCATATTATGTTGAGCGATTTCGATTTGAGTAAGCAGAGTGAGTCTGCCAAGAACCCATCCCTACAATTCGGCAAGGGCTCTTCTCTCTCGTCCAGCAGCGGTCTGCACAACGCAAATACTATCGCTCTCGATACCAACGCATGTATCGATGGGTTCCGCACAAACTCTTTCGTGGGCACAGAGGAGTATATCGCTCCAGAGGTCATTCGTGGTAAAGGCCACACCAGCGCTGTCGACTGGTGGACTCTTGGAATTTTCATTTTCGAAATGTTGTACGGCACCACTCCATTCAAAGGCTCTGACCGTAAACGCACCTTCTCGAACGTTTTGAAGCGCGATGTGCGTTTCGCCGATGGTCAATCAGTCTCGTCGCTGTGCAAAAGCCTCGTTAAGAAACTCTTGATCAAAGATGAAGCTAAGCGATTGGGGTCTCACACGGGCGCATCGGAAATCAAAAATCATCCGTTCTTCAAAAGCACTCAGTGGGCTCTTTTACGACATCAGAAACCGCCCATGATTCCTGTATTGACCAAATCCGGCAGGAAGTCCCACAAGGGCCTCGATAGCTTTGATTTCTCGTCGCCCGACTCCACAAGCAGAGAGTTGGCGGGCGCAAGCCTGAGTGAGTGCGGAAGTGGTCGTATCACCCCAGATCCAGATCCGTTTGCCGATTTCAGCTCCGTCACGTTGCACCATGATGTCACCGGTAACGGAGCGACTACCGACTTGGTCTACAATCCCGAAAACACTGCATACAATAGCGTGGCCTATACAATGACAAACTCGTCTCCGTCCAGTAAGCACAAACCCTTCAAGATGAGATGAATAGCATTAAAAATTAGCATTTTCACAATTTACTGTAAGCTTCTCTGACTAGCCTCACAGCGCTTGTGTTCGTCAATGTCAGCTGTGAATTGTACATGTGCACCATGCTTTGCACATGCTTGTGGTGACATGGATGTAGTTCGAAACTTGTCTCTCAATCCGGTAACGCGCGTCTCAAACGATCGTATGAGGCTGGAAAAAACAAGGCGTATCAACGAATTTTTTTTCAACTAGAGTACTTTTGACCGGAACCCTCCAGCGAATTCTAGCACGGTGAGTGGATGCGTTTATTCCTCATGAGTGACTGAGGTGACTCGCCGGAAGGATCATTGCAGTAAAGAGCACGTATTCCATTGCGCCAAACAACATGCGGATGGAATCATTGCGAGGGACTCTGTACTCTACTAATTCGTAATTGACGCTGCGGATTTCCGGCCCGCATTGCTTTTTGCCATATATCCGGACAGAGGAGCAACTAATGTGGAATAAATTGATATAATGCACAGTCCGCTTCCACCGCTCAAAGATGATACGTATCATCGTCGCATGATTGTTTTTTTTCGCCGTATCGAGTTCTAGACCGTTGCAACCGATCTGTACAAAGTTTTCACTACAGACGAATTTGATTTATCGATGTTTGTTATTATTAATCTAGTGTACAAGATTCTCGTTACCGTCAACCAGAACCATGAGGGGTGTGTTATTTATTTTGTTTCGTTATCGCGTTGTCATTCAATAGGATCGTTTAGCACGAAACCAAGTCAATGATAGAGAATTTGACACCAGCACATTGAGCGCCAATGCTCTCGTCGTACAAGTTGTAGAAGTCACCAGACAAGCACTGGAAAAACTCAGTCTGGTTGCCCAAAGTCAAGAAACCATCCTCAGAGATCGACCAGCCAGCAGCGAAAATGGTACCAGCCTGGGGAGGACCGTCAAACTGGAACTGTCTGTTGGCAACAATAGCACCAATTCTACCGTGGCTGTCAGACAAGATACCACCCTTGAGTCTCATCTTCAAGGAGTTCTCAGTACCGCATGCAACAGGGAACTTGTCGTTGGCAATTTGAGAAGGAGAGGGGGCGTCAGTGGCCTGTTGGACCTGACCATCGCCGATCTGGGATGCAACCTTGGCAGTGGAAGTAGTCTGGTGCTGGATCTGGCCATCACCAATCTGGTTGATGACAGATGCAGTGGAGGTTTGGTGCTGGATCTGGCCGTCACCAATCTGATTAACGACCTTGGCGGTCGAAGTCTGGTGTTGGATCTGACCGTCACCAATCTGATTGACAACCTTAGCGGTGGAGGTTTGGTGCTGGATTTGACCATCACCGATTTGGTTGATGACCTGAGCAGTGGTCTGGTGCTGAATTTGACCGTCACCAATCTGGTTGATCACCTTGGCGGTGGAGGTGGGGGTGGGCTTGGACAAAGTCTCGGAAGTCTGCTTTTGGATCTGACCGTCGCCAATCTGGTTGACAACATCACGCTTCGCGTGCTGAGAGACATGGGTCTCAACAGTGATAATCTGGATACCAAAATCGACATTATGGTCGGTGATGGCACCGGTTGGGGCAGAAGCAGAAGGAGTGAGAACAGTCCATGGGTCCGAAGGGACGTAGGCGGCCAAAGCCGAAGAAGCGAGAGCTGATGTGGTAATAAAAGTGGAATATCTCATTATTGGGTTGTGTATAAAACGAGAGAAGTAATTGGAAGTGGAAGGCGGAGCGACCTTATTTATACCGAACTTTACAAAACATGCCGGAACTCAATAGTGCTGGTGTGGCAATTTTGATATGTCAATAGTGATGCATCATGCACCTCATTTAGCTGCAGCTGCTGAAAGTCTAAACATAGCATACGATTCGCCGGCTATAGTCAAATGAAAGATTATTATGGTCGGATCTCATCGAGCGCTGGCTGTTTGTGTTATGGTACTGCAGATAACGTTATACGATATAATCTGACCAATGATCGCAGCGGATCGCTTGGCTACTTTTACCGGCCGGGATTCGACTAATCCCCGCGTGATGAGCCCATTTAACTGCTTTCGGCAAGATCACTCCCCCCATCGGGGTATTTTGCCTAGTGTCACTTACACAGAACATGGAATAATTGAATCTCTATTGAACTTGCATACTAATATTTGCCTTCCCCATCGTAAACTCCGTCTCCCAAATCGCAACCAGCCACCGGATCACCCCGCGGCTTTAGTACGTCAACGACCCCTAGCCAGCCAGCAAAAATCACTTCAACCCCTGCTTACACTATGGCTGAATACCGCTCGCATCGGTGATCCGTGCTGGCTGAGGGATTTGATCCAGCCTTGCCGCCGATGCCGGTGTCTGGGGCCGGTGTGTTTGCTGAGCCCCTTTTCGAGTGTGTTAATTATACTCTCTTGAAAAAATTGTGTCTTGACGTTCATATTGCTGCTCTTGTTCAAGTTGCATGGAAAAGATTGCTGTATATTTATAGCACTGTGTCAACATGATCATCCCTTCGCAAGCCCCAACACCTACAATTTTGGGCTCTCATGCTTATCCGTGTGACCATTCCACGGGGTCAGTTATCAGCAAAAAGTCAGCGTCCAACAAGATTTATGGGGGCATTATTCAGTCACCCTTCCCCAACACTGCTAGGGCTTCTTAAACTGATGCGCAGCACGTGGCCAACTCTATAAATTACTGTCATCACAGCCACGTTGGACTGACTTCAAGTAGTCTTTCATGACGCTCGGCCCCGCTCAATGCGCATTGACGCAATTTTATGCACACCATTTAGCTTTTGACCGAATTAGGCGGGAGAATATTCGGTGTCTTGCATGTGATATGGTTCACAGTTGAGGGCCGCTCCGAACGGATCTTGACATTCGACATATATTCTCGCGATTGGTCGGCACGTTAGCTGGAATCGTTCGGTTGGTAATGTTCTGTCCTCGTAGCCTCTTTTTGGCCTTGCGAAATAGTCTCGTTACCAGCTTTCGAATATGAATAAAGTGCAAAACTCGCCCGTTTGATTACTTTGCATTTTCAAGGAGCACATGTTCTTTTGAGTGCCAAGTTTGGTCACTCGGATAGAGTGAAGCACACAGGCGTGGCTGCGGTCAGTGACGCGTGCACTTCACCAAGCCCCGCATACGATTGTTTGGCATGGCATGTATCTGGGGTGATCTCATGTGCAATGAATATGATTGCAGCCCCTTCAACCCCCTTGTGGTGGCACCCGCCAAGTTTGTTAGTTGATCGCACGTTTTCAATCAGCCGTCTCTTTTGTTGGAAGGTTGCGAAAAACATGAGTCTCAATCGCATAACTCCGTACAACTCGCATTGAGGCTTTGCAAGGATATCGCAGAGCACATCCTCGGTCATATTGGACGCTTCTTGGGCTGTTTAGTCGAAATAGAGGTATCGTGTGAGATGAAAACGTATTGCTCGAGTCGTTCCAAATGCACTGCTCTTGACCATCAGCGGGAATGACTATTGGACTGGTTGACTCCCAGAATTCTATCATCGGTTTCTCAGTAGGACATCGCTGCCGACCCGAATCGATAATTTGGAGGGTCATCTTGTGTGGAATTCATTTAATGACGGTCCAGTTTAGGGTTGAAATTGGAATTATCCCACAGTCGAAAGATGTTCACATCTACTTATGATCGAGAGATTTTCTACTCGGAAAACATGTCCAAACGTGAACTCATCTGCCGTGACGATCCGTATCAATAGCCCTAATGCGCGAGGTGCCTGCGCATACTGTTGTCCCGAAGTGGGTCACATGACCTCACTCCCGATCCATCGCTCCGCGAAAAGTATAAAAGGAGGGCCCCGCGCTGCCTTTTCAATTTTTTCCCTTTTTCTTTGTCGACGTACTTCATAGGATCATTTCTATAGGTCACGTCCCTCTTTGACTCTTCAAAAGAGCCACTGAATCCAACTTGGTTGATGAGCAAGATACCCTTGTACCCTCAAAGTGAGAACCCAATTTAGCTTGTCCGTGGCTCTTTGCAGCCCGGTCATCTACTGTTTTGTTTGCCTTTTAGTTTTGCTGACTGAGGAAATTGGCCTTGTGCCTTTGCCTCGACCTGCTTCAAAAGGAGCGATGATCTTTATCCCGTCGTGAACGCTTTTTCGGAAGAATCATAATGGGATGGGTACAAGTGGCTGTCTGACAAGTTCCACTTCAAATGCCTTGCAGTCACTGCTTGGTGTTTGATGTTGGCTTGTAGCTTTGAATCTAGTGGTGCTGTCGACCGACTGTAAATGCTTTTTTTTAATTTTTTAGCAATAAATTTGGCCCCTCCATTACTATTAAGTAAACGATGTAGCATCGCGCGGAATGAAAAGCTGGTCCTAATTATGAATCCTGAATTCGTTTTGTGTATACTGGTCCGATGCCTTGATGCGCGCATGATGAGGATCTGACGAGGACAGAAGAAGTTTTGTGCTGCGGTATGGATGTTTCCGTGGTCATCTGGGATCATCCTTGTTCGTAAGCTACATGCTGACTAGTTTCAATCCCTTGGGTTGCATCTATAGAGACCGAGTCTCTTTATTCTCTGTATCTCGATAGTCAGTCTTCCATCTGGTGATTGCCTCTTTTTTTAAAAAAAACGTGTAACTTGTATTAGGACTCACCGTGTGCTTATTACTTTCAGGCCTCAGGCCAAAATTTGGGCTTTGAAACTTTCAAAATACTTTCTGAACCCGCAAATCACAACTTTTATTCCTGAAGGAAAAAGAGGAAGGTAAAAACTGACAAGCATTGGCTACCCGCCGCTTCTGCCTTGGACCGCCTTTATGCTTGTGTTGGTCTATAGTCTCACACATTTTTAGTCTCAACACACGTTACCCTTTGAAAAGAGAAGTGATTCTCGAGCACCTACCCTGATACCCCCGACAAGCCACGTTATGTGTGGGGGAGCAGTTTGAGCGTATACCAATTCGACCAGTGCTTCACGCCGCGGGTTTGCCCTCGCCATCAAAATTGAAGGTATGCTTTGATTTAGCATATCGACACAGTAAAGATGGTGTGTATGTTTGATCTCGCAATAGACCAACACAAATCTAATAACAATTGCGAATACATCCGAGGATACCGCGCAATTTAATTGAATCAAGTTCTGTGGGCGGTTTTTGCAATAAAACAAATATAGCTTCGTTCCTCATGGCCCAATGGTCAAGGCGTCTGGCTACGATTTCGTATCCACTTCTAGGTTGGAACCAGAAGATTCCAGGTTCGACTCCTGGTGGGGAAGCTTTTATTTTTTTTGCTCGTTATCCACTGCGTTTCCAGACCGTGGCAGGCCCTCATGACCAGGAAAGACGGATGATAGACGAAGCTAATTCTTATTCAACAAGTCTTCGAATTCTGCCCCACGAGTACCGTTTGTCTTTGTATCCGAGCAAACTCTTAGCACACCTTAGAAAAATCTTTTTGCAACTATATTGTCACATGACTTTCAAATTTTTGAAATCTAAATTGATTGGGCCAATCGGACCATCAGCATAGGGCCATATCAAATAAAACAATCATGGCAGCACATCACGCCTTCAAATATGTTCGTCACGCGGCAGTAGCCGCCCCACATGTGGATTTCAAGATCAAAGCCTTGTCCAAGGTTTTGGGCGCATCCATGTGGTTCTACATCTTCTATCGCATCAAGGAGGACGGCCCTGTCATGTTCGGAATGAAGTTGCCCTTTGAAAGCCATTGATATGTGAAAAACCCGAGCGGAACTACCAGTAGAAGTGCGCGACCCATGACTCGATGGAGCCTGAACAAATAACGAAGACGTGAATGAGAAGGGGCTGATTAAGGGTTCCTCACTTTAGTCCTGGATTGATTTAGTCTCATCAGCCGCTTCGATACACTTAGGAGGGAGCTCAGCTATTCTTTACATACGGCCATACATCAACGAATCTTAATCAACATCTGAATTCATGTGCCATCGAATTTTGGCTCTCAGGCGTCGAAACCAAGGCATCCTGTAGTGTAGTTATTAAACGCGGAGGCGCGAGCGTTATTAGCACGAACTGGATTGGAGTCATCAGGAACACACCAACCCAGTTGAGATCATAGGATCTTCAATTAGCTGCAGCCATTGCAACACCAACTATCTGGTATCTATCTACTTTGACTTAAATTAGCGGATAAAAAACATGCGAGTAGGCTATACGACTTGAAGATGTGATAGGCGATGTATGAGTCTCTCGATCTGTTGGGGGCGAGCGAATTGTGAGATCGATCCCAATGTCCACTCAACTGATCATTAGCCAAAATTTGGACCGTAGATCAGCTATGCGTATGACTTCAAATACAAACGGAATGCTCTCTAACAACGTGGTTACTTGATCATAACCACAAAAGAGGTGGGCAGCACATGACTATGTTCTGGCTACTTTCCGACTCGCATTGATATGCGGTCCAAAATGCTATTACCTAATAGATTTTGCAATCGATGCAGGCGGTAGCAATCTGTCGGAAGCCTCCGCCTCTATACAAAATATGCACCGCAAACGAAAGTAGCGTCCATCGAAGCGTACA
>JAKTTQ010000033.1:0-22484 GCA_030581555.1 [Candida] argentea
CTGATTCCCTTCATGAACTCCAGGCCCACCAACGTCTCGGCGCAATCTGCCAAGCCGGTTTTGCGAATGAGGGTATTGACGATAGTGGGGATTTGACGGTGCTCAGACAATGGTAACCGGAGCCGCGCCTGGAAGTATAAGGTTTCACGCACCGTTAACTGTGGCAAAAGGGCATTATCGTGCTGCAAAACGTACGCCAGCATCCGCGCAAGCGTGTGCATCTCCACGGGCTGCAGCCCGTTCAAAAAGGTATGGCCCGAAACCTTAAACGTCAGGGCGCGAGAAAATCTCAGCGATAAAAAGTTGAGCAAGGTCGTTTTTCCCAGTCCTGAAGGGCCCATGATAACGTTGATTGTGTTGGGAGCGAAATCGGCACTGATATGATCGAGAAGAGTTGCTTCGGCCTTCTTGCGCGTGAGCAAGGCGGTGGTAACGACATTTAGAGAGATATCACGGATATTGATCCCTATACTTTGCTTTGATGAGAATGGAATGTCGTCGTTAGCAGAGAATTGCTCTTTGGGGGCGGCGGCAGCCGGTGTTTGGGGGCCTGGTCGCTTCTCGTCGCCCGCTTCAATATTCCTCTGCCGCGAGTGCTTGGTATCGCCCAGTGATGAATCAAGACAGTCTTCCTTCTCGAGATCTTCCTCGCCACCAATGTGGTTTTTTTTGGTCTTGGGCACCAGGATTTCAAACTTTTTATAATAGAGCACAAAGCCAGTGAGGATGAAAAAACCGAAAAACCACCCCAACATTATCCCAATGGGTTCGGCGATCCAGTTCACCGGATACCCCAAGACGTGAAGCTGATAGTTTCCCAGATATTGATCGCACCTCGGATCTTCCGCCGCGTATGGACACGCACCGTGCCAATCGGAGAATTGAGTGGCGGTGAGGGCGCCAAACCCCGCCCAAAAGTATGCCAAATACTTTGTCCATCGAACATAGACAGGCATGGTCTTGGCGTTAACAAAGTAACCGCACGCGGAATTCTGCACCTGGTAGTAGATATTGATGAGCATGGTGGAGATGGCAAAGTCTGCACTCAAGGAGAAGGCTAAAAGCGCCAGCAGCATCGCAGTGAGATTGGTGAGAAGTGTGACGGTAAAGTAGAGACCATAAACGTGGCCAAGAGAAAGACCGCCGCTGGATTCCTTGGTGCGAAGACCCCACATGAAGAAAGTGATAAGGGAGAAGAAGAAAGCCATGGGCCCGTCTTCGAGGAAGAATTTGCCAAGACGGCGCGAGATGAGAAAGCCAGGCACCGACACAAAGTGTTCCAGGTATTCGCGCCGGAAGAATGCGCCATCAACGGCCCAGAGACGTTCGATTTCGAAAAACATGGGGCAGAAACCAACCAACTCTAACATGACATACAAAACGGAAGTGAGAGATCGGATTCCGCTGAGATCGGGATACGGCTTGTAAAACATCCAACCAACAGTGATCGCAAGCAAAATCAGACCACCGTTCAAGGCAAGGAGCGACCCAATATCGCGATAGGTAAGAATGAATGTGCGTCTGGTGAGGATGACGATTTCCCTCGCAAGAGAGATAGATTGTTTCAGGTCGCGTGCAAACAAGGCAAGATTCTTTTTGAAAATATCCGGTGGCGAGGGTTCGTTTGTCTCTAGGCGCACATGGTCGCGCCACGATTGGACCAACATGTCGATACGATGCGACGTGAACTTTTCCAGCTGCAACAGCGAAGTGTCCTTGACACTCAAGTCCATGATATAGGCCACGAAGTTTGCCGGTGTTGATTGGGTGTCACCAGAGATATAGTGGAGGGAGGCAAAGTATGCCGCAGAGTCAATCAAGCCTCCAAAATATACGACGCGGCCTCCTCGCGTCAAAAGACATATGTTATCGAATAAGGCTTGGATCTCCGTGCGTGGTTGATGAATGGAAAGGATGATTGTTATTCCAAACACTGGCGATGCGAGCTTGCGCAAATCCTCGACGAGTTTAAGAGAAGAGGACGTATCGAGACCCGTAGTTGGCTCATCCAAGAAAAGGACAGCAGGCCTCGATAAAAGCTGAATGGCAAGGGATACGCGGCGTTGTTCTCCGCCGGAAAGAGTGGTGGCGAGAGAGCCGAATTTGACGATGCGCACGTCGCGCAAATGTTCGAGCTCAAGCACGCGCAAAAGAGTATCGACCAACTGTTCTTTCTCAAAGGAGGTCACGGAACGAGGCATACGCAAGTGTGCTTGGGACATGAGGGTTTCATGAACAGAAAGACCAGGGAGAAACGAATCTGTTTGAAGCATGTATGCGTGCTTGATATAAGGCAGGGTGTCTTCGCGGAGATACTGGACGGAACCCGAGAACTGCATTTTCTTGTTGGAGACATTCACTCGTTGACTGAGGGTGTTGAGCAATGTGGTCTTTCCAGCGCCCAGACCACCCATGATGGCGGTGATAGAACCAGCAGGGATATCAAAGGAGACATCATCGAGGATGCGACCGGCCGTGCTCGATTCCTCCTGGCCTTTTACGGCGACCGTAAGGTTGCGCACACGTAATGATACACGCAGAGGCTGAGGGACGCTAAGAACTTGCGGGTCCATGAGATGCAGAAGCAATAGAGATGAGTTGGGCAGGTAGATGATTTGATGAAGGGATCGTTGGCTCGATGACGAACAACGAAATTGTCAGGGAAATGTAACAATCAAACTAGCAATGAGCCAAAGCAAAAGACCACTGGGGTTTTGGGTTGATGTGACTGGAGAAGCCCGCTTGAAAATTGGTAGATTATTGGTGGTTTTGTAGTTTTGAGATCTGGTGATGGCCACGAGCTGCGCCGAGAGGAATGCGAGGGCCATTCGCCTCGGGCCATTCGGGTCGCATCCTCTTGAACAATAGGCCCGATGTAAGCGCAAATAAGGCGAAAAAATATTACTAGTCATCGGGCGCCAATGTTCGCCATTTGCCAAATAGGGCAGTGTAACCGCCGGAGTGACCTTCCCAATACAGTTATGTAGGCGCCTCGCCTTTTGAGAATATAGCGACATCACACATTCAAAGACCGGCCTGCGCCCCTTCTCGTTCCTCAAGCGACAGCAGCAATAAGTGTGTCACGAAGCGCAAGTGAACAATAGTGAATCGTTTCTAATTTTGACTTTTGCCGCACCTTGAGTCATGACGTGACGATCTTGAGACGGTGGTTGAGTAAATTCACCTGTGTCTCGGAAACAAAATACTTGAAGATCACCCGCCCCGTGAGCGCCCACGTAATTACAAAGCAACGAGTGACGAATATAACATTCGCATGGCAACAGCGAGCCGGCCCTTTGGCGCCCAGTACCCCTCACGAAGACAGTGCGCTTCAGTTCATGTTTTTTTTTTGTAAACCGACCCATTCTAGCAGTGATCCCGGATACGAAGGGCCTCGTATGCTCTCGGTGATCCAATTAGACGATTGACAGCGTCTTTTGCCAATCAAATCCCGAGCACATCCCTAGACTGCCTAATTGGGCCTGATTCATCAAGATCGAGCACCCTCATTTCAACCTGTATTGAGCGTGGCCAACACGTGGTCTCTTCCCCTTTTCGGCCGCTCCTCCACCTGAAAAGGCTTGTATTGTATATAAGGAAACTCTGATACGGTCTTGGGCCAGAATCCCTTATACCGGGTATGATGGGATCTGCCTGTATATATCAAACTCGTAAGCCTTCAACGATCTCACACGTGATCCCTTTTGACCATTTTTTGGACGTGAACATTTCGGAAATCGAAAAAAAGGACACGTCTTCTGCGAAAACACCACATTGTACGCTTTTTCACTGACTCCTCCCAATGGCAGCGAAGCAAAAGAAGTCCAAAGTCCAGGCTCAGGCTCAGGATCAGACCCAGGCTCAAGCCCTGACCCTGACGCCGGCTCTGTCTCAAATTCAGCCCACGTCGAAGCTGCTTATCGATGTTTCTGTTCAAGATCTGACCCCCGAGGTGGTGTTCAAGAAGGGATCTAAACGCTCTTATCTTGTAACAGAACCCTCTCAAAAATTTCTTCGTAGCCGCCCTCTCTCCGCTACGGAGTGGTCTTTACTTGTCGTGCTTTTGCTTGTCGCCTGTCGCGTTCGTCTCTTCCGTCTTGCTGAGCCAGCCTCTGTAGTGTTTGATGAGGTTCACTTTGGTGGTTTTGCCAAAAAGTACCTCAACAGAGAGTTCTTCATGGATGTCCATCCCCCCTTGGCGAAGATGCTCTTCGCGTTTATGGCATACCTCGGTGGATCCGATAAGTCGTTCGACTACTCTTCCATTGCTACTCTGTACCCTTCGTCGATTCCCTACACTCTTATGCGTATGCTCCCCGCATTTATGGGTGTGGCGACCGTTATTTTGTGTTACTTGACTTTGCGCAGCTCCGGTGTCCGTCCCATTGTTGCCGCTGCCACCTCATCTCTTCTTATCCTTGAGAACGCCAATGTGACCATCTCTCGCTACATTTTATTGGATGCACCTCTCCTTTTCTTCATTTCATTGGCGGTTTACTGTTGGAAACGCTTCGAGCACCAGACCCCCTTCACCAAATCTTGGTACGGCCTGTTGATTGCTACTGGTGTTTCCTTGGGAATGGCCCTCTCTTCAAAGTGGGTCGGCTTATTCACCGTCGCTTGGGTCGGTGCCCTGTGCATCTTCCAGATGTGGTTCCTCATTGGCGATTTACTGGTCCCTCCTCGTAAGGTTTTGGCTCACACCTTTTCCCGTGCTTTTGTGTTGCTCGCTGTGCCCTTCACCATCTATTTGGCCAGCTTTGCCATTCACTTTCACCAATTGAACCGCGAGGGGCAAGGCGGTGACTTTATGTCGCCCGCTTTCAGATCAACCTTGGAGGGTAATCTTGTCCCCAAGGCAGTTCCTTCGGTGGTGGGATTGGGCTCTGTCGTGAGTATCCGCCACAAAAACTCTCGTGGTGGCTTCTTGCACTCTCACGAGCACAGCTATCCTGCTGGATCAAAGCAGCAACAGATCACCTTGTACGGTCCTCGTGACTCGAACAACTTGTGGAAAATCGAGCCTTACAACTCGCCCATGCCCGACAACTTCACCGCCTTGAGATCAGGTACCAAGATCAGACTCGTTCACATCAACAGTGGTCGCAGATTACATTCTCACGATGAGAAGCCCCCCGTTTCGCAGCGTGACTGGCAAAAGGAAGTGTCTTGCTATGGTTTCCCCGGCTTTGGTGGTGACGCGAATGATGACTTTGAAATGTACATCACCGACCAAGATAAGGACTTTGGTAACTCCAGTGATATCATCCATGCCCTTCACACCACCGTTCGTTTCCGCCATGCCATGAGCGGCAACTGGCTCTTCTCCACCCCCTCCACCAAATTGCCCGAGTGGGGCTTTGGTCAGCAGGAAGTCACCTGCGCTGGCCAGGGTGCCGACCATTACTTGGATTGGTACATTGAGGAGAACACCAACGAATTCTTGCCCGAGTCTGAGACCAATTACACCAGCTACCCTAAATTGTCATTCTTGCAAAAATTCGCAGAGATCCACAAGGTCATGTGGGAGGTCAACCAGGGCTTGACCGGCTTCCATGACTACCAGTCTGAGCCCGTGACATGGCCTTTGCTTCAACGTGGTATCAACTACTGGGTCAAGGATAACAAGCAGGTTTACCTTATCGGTAACCCCGTTGTGTGGTGGCTCGTGACCTTGACAGTGCCGTTATTCGCGGTCCACGTCCTCTTATCGGCTTTAAGATGGCACTTGGGCGCTTCGATCGCATCCGATAAGGCTGTGTTCAACTTTAATGTCCAGGCTTTCAGTTACCTCTTGGGCTGGGCATTGCACTATGTTCCTTTCTTCGTTATGGGTCGCCAATTGTTTATTCACCACTACATTCCCTCGCTCTACTTTGGGATTTTGGCTGCTGGCCACTTCTTGGAAGTGCTCGTGGGTTACTGCTTGAGACCCAAGCCCAGCTCTGGCCCCACCAGCAACATCCTGGTCCGCCAGATCTTGGGATTGGGGGTCATCGGTCTCTTGGTTTCTTCCAGTGCCTTTTTCTTCTACCAGACCTCGCCGTTGGCCTACGGTACTCCCTGGACCAAGAACCAGTGCCGCAACTCCAAGCTTTCGAAGAAATGGGATTTCGCATGCGACAATTACCGCGACAACATCTCCGAGTATGCAGAGGATGCTAATGTGGCTCTCAAGCAGGTTGATGTAAACCTCCCCAAGGCCCCTGAGGAAATCCCCGAGGTGCCAGCCCCCACTGTGTTTGATGAGGAAGCCCAGGCAGCTCGTTTCCGCAAGGCTGCCGTCGACGCTTCGAGTTACTCGTCTGTTCTGTCACTGAAGTCGGTGGAATCATCTCTTGAATCCGTGCGCTCGGCTGCTGAGGAGGCCAACAAGTCCGAGGCCGAAAAATCCGCTGGTGGTGAGGCCGCTAAGCCCGCTGCAGAGTCTGTGAAGGAGGCCGCAAAGCCCGCTGCTGAGTCTGTCAAGGAGGCCGCTAAGCCCGCTGCTGAGTCCGTGAAGGAGGCCGCGAAGCCCGCTGCAGAGTCTGTTAAGGAAGCCGCAAAGCCCGCTGCCGAGTCTGTTAAGGAGGCCGCTAAGCCTGTTGCCGAGTCCGTCAAGGAAGCTGCTAAGCCTGCTGCTGAGGCCGCCAAACCAATCGTTGAGTCTGCCAAGGAGGCTGCCAAGCCTGCTGCTGAGTCTATCAGGGAAGCCGCTAAGCCTGTTGCTGAGTCTATCAAGGAAGCCGCTAAGCCTGCAGCTGAGTCTATCAAGGAAGCTGCTAAGCCCGTTGTGGAGTCTGCCAAGGAAGCTGCTAAGCCTGCTGCTGAGGCTGTCAAGGAAGCTGCTAAGCCCGTTGCTGAGTCTGTCAAGGAAGCTGCTAAGCCCGTTGTGGAGTCTGCCAAGGAAGCTGCTAAGCCTGCCGCTGAGTCTGTCAAGGAAGCAGCTAAGCCTGCCGCTGAGTCTGTCAAGGAGGCAGCTAAGCCTGTTGTCGAGGCCGCTAAACCCGTCGTCGAGTCCGTTAAGAAGGCTGCTGAGCCTGTTGTCGAGGCCGCCAAACCTGTTGTCGAGTCGGCTAAGGAGGCTGCCAAGCCCGTTGTCGAGGCCGCTAAGCCCGTCGCTGAATCGGCTAAGGAAGCCGCAAAACCTGTTGTTGAATCTGCCAAGGAAGCTGCTAAGCCTGTTGTTGAATCGGCTAAGGAGGCCGCTAAGCCCGTTGTTGAGGCTGCTAAGCCCGTTGTCGAGGCCGCCAAGCCCGTCGCTGAATCTGCCAAGGAAGCCGCTAAACCTGTTGTTGAATCTGTCAAGGAAGCCGCTAAACCTGTTGTTGAATCTGCTAAGGAAGCCGCCAAGCCCGTTGTGGAGCAGTCCAAGTCCATTGCTTGAAATGGGTTTGCACTACAATAGACATCATCCATGATGCCGCAATTCATCTACCTGTTCATTATATATCCATGTTCGCTTTAGGGCGTCCGAAAACATGTGGCCGTCCTTTTATAAATAAAGTGATGATTCGGCTGTGAGAACAGCTCTTAAAACCTGATCCTCGAGTAGACTATATAAGAGGCTGCAAAGGGAAGTTGGGTACTTTCGGATGACGGGCCTGAATAGTCCCGTTTTCGTTTGTGCGTTATCTTCGCCTTCCGGCCATTGACGTTACAAACTCATGAATAACATCACCACATCTTACCGACTAGAATGTCGACGTTAATTTCGTGACGGTAAAACAAAGCTATAAGTCTCGATTGTCCAGTTCTTTCCAAACGATCTGATTGTGTTAGGTTAAATAGAATGACCTGGGCCATGAATGTAAGCATTTTCACAAGTTTTAGAGCATGGTTTCAATCCACATATGTTATTCTCGAACCCCTTCACTCCCAATGCTTCGACGTATCATTTTATTTGTGTTTGAACGCAATTGTGGTGGCCCGGCTGGTGAGGTCATACCAGATCAGAGAAAAAAACTGAATTTTCAAGGCTCCTACCCATGGTCTAATTTCCAAAACTACACTTTTGCCAATAGCGCACTGTCAGCTGGTCTGATCAGAGCTCAAACGGTATCTGACAGATTGTATGATATGACACATTCTTGGGTCGCCTTTACAAGCAAGCTCGTTGGAATTCTGAGCCTATGGACTATGATAACAATAATTATCAAATTTCGCACATTTCACCCTATAACCAGCCAAGAACGTTCGAGAACCCCCGACCAATCACTTTTGGATGAATCCAACTTGCGTTGTCAGCACATTCGGGTACAATAACTGAGGTGACTGCTATTAAAAGTCATGAAAAATAACGGCAGTAAATTCGGACGCAAATTTTTGGACCGTTGCGATCCGAAATTTCGGCCCTTTTTTCTAATTTCGAAGCGTGTTACTTTCCATCTCAAATCCAGGCATTTATGAGTCTCTTTTGTTGATGATTGTTCAAAGTAACGGTCTTTCCATGAAGAGACGATAATACCAGTCGTTCTCCTATCTATTATCCTGGGCTCGAATGCTCTGGCACTGAGACAGATTGCATCCACATTTGTTGTCTGATTGAACCATAGTATTCACGCTTAGCTAGTATTAAAAATGATCTACATGTATCCATTCTGAGATAACCAGCCCAGGATCGCCACTGTGTCACGATCTGCTCTCTTGATTTTGGCCGAGACCTCATCCAAGGATTGTTTCAAGGACTGGTCGAACCCACTCGTAGACTTTGAAGCAAAGAAATCAATGACCTTTTGCTTTTGGTCTTCTTTGGTGAAGGAGCTAGTCGACATCTTCACCACGCGACCCATCATAGAAGAGGTGGGCGTGAGTTTCGCAATCAAAGTATCCCAGTTGCCACAAGTCCAGTCCCACAATTTGTAGACACCTTCCTTGTGGGTTGTGAGACCGACCAATGCTGTTGAAAGGTCCTGCTCCTTTATGATCTCAGGATCCAAAACCAGTTTGAGGATTTTCGTCATCAACTCATCGGTCCGGAAAGCACCTAATGCAGTCAAGGCCGACGCCTTTTCCTTTACGGTTGAAGGATTCCGGTAAATTTTGAACAACTCATCAAATTCTTGGGGCCCACCAACCTTTGCACAGTGAACGAAAACGGACGTGCGCAAGTTGGGGTGTATAGCGTTTGAGTCTCCCTTGACATATGCTTCAAACGCCTTGGTCGCATACTCAGTAGCAGCCTTGTGACCTGAAGACAATGCGGCACTAAACAATAAACTTTTGAGCTGCTCGTCAGCGAAGGAGTCGCTCGGGGCAAAGCTCCATCCCTTTTTGGTCAAGACGGGGTCGATCAAGTCGAGCGTGGCGGTTTTCAAGCCGTCCATTATAGTATCGTCTTCAAACTTGAGTGCAGCCTTGATGGATCCAATGTTGTTCAAGATCTCTTCCCACACGACGTAGTTTGTCTCGGTTTTCCAAGACTTGATCAAATCCAAAAAGCTGGTAGACTCAATATAGCCTGCCGAAGCTAAGGCGCCGGCGTCAGCGACTAAGCCGACACGATCTTCGACAGAGAGTTTACCGTCAACACCGTTCTGGCCCAATTTAGTCCAGCGCTCTTTGGAGTATGCCGTGCGGTAAATGCCTGCCTGGTCTGCATTGATTTTGAAGAAATCGTCTTTGGAGGCGAGCAGCATAGTTTTCGAGCGTTCGTTCAAAACTGCAGTCTCGTCCACGCCCTCACAAGTCTTGATACCCAAGAAAATGGGGTATATCACTTTGTCTTCTTCTGGAGTGACGTCGTTGGTCGCCAAGAAACGGTTTTGGGTGACAGTGATCTTGCCGTCGCCGGTCTCCTCAACCAGGACCACGGGGAACCCGATATTTTTTGTCCAGATGTTCATCACGTTGATGACATCTTGGCCGCTGGCGTCTCCCAAAGCAGCCCACAAATCCAGGGTTTGGGTGTTTCCCCATTTGTGTGTTTTCAAATAAGTTGATACACCCTTGATAAAGGTTTCTTCGCCCAACCATTTTGAGATCATTTTCAAAAGCGACGAGCCCTTGGAATAGGAAATGGCGTCGAAGATTTGGTTGATTTCATCAATGCGTTTCACAGGAACCTCGATCGGGTGGGACGATCTCAAGGCGTCTAAGCGCAATGCCAGCTGCAAAGTGTCGGACACGTATGATTCCCATACTTTCCATTCGGGGAACAAGGAGTCACATGCGTACCACGACATCCAGGTTGCGAAACCTTCATTCAACCACAACCCATCCCAGAAGTCCATGGTGACCAAGTTCCCGAACCATTGATGGGCTAATTCGTGCATCACCACCTCCGTTACACGTTGCTTAGTATTGACGTCGGTGTTTTGGGGATCGAGCAACAAGTCGACCGTGCGATATGTGACCAAGCCAAAGTTCTCCATCGCACCTGCCGAAAAGTCATGAATGGCCACCATGTCCAATTTTGGCAAGGGATAGGGGATATCGAATTTTTTTTCAAAAAAGTCAAGCGTCTTGGCAGCGATGTCGGCGCTGTAAACACCCAAGTGCTCGGATCCCGGGGTGGCCCAGACCTTGATCGGGAGTCTGAACTCCTTTGTCTCGACGCATTTGAGATCACCCACAATAAAAGCTACCAAGTATGTCGACATGAGAGGGGTGGTGTTGAAGTCTGACCTGACCTTACCCGCCGTCAACGTTTCGCTGTGACCAAGGTCCATGTTTGACAACACCACCAAGTTTTCATCGGCAATGATGGAAATGGTAAACTTTGCCTTGGCGGATGGCTCGTCGTAGCATGGGAACGCACGTCTACAGTCGGTGGCTTCCATTTGGGTGGTCGCAAGGTACTTTGTTATTCCGTTTTCCTGATAACTGGATCGATAGAAGCCAGCCATTTTATCGTTCAATTCGCCAGTGAATTTGATGGTCAATACGGGCTTGGTGCCCACGGCAAGTTTCTTACCGAGCTTGAAAGTTACAGATTGAAGGTCTGCATTGAACGAGATCCGTGATGGATCAATGTCAACATTGTCAATTTTGGCACATTGGATATCGATATCCAAAACGTTCAAAGAGATAAAGTCCGACTCTTCCACGACATCAAACTCGATCTCCTCAGACCCCTTGAAAGTGAAAGATTCGAAAAGAGGCTCAAGAATCAACTTATAGTGAAGAGGCTTGACATTTGTTGGCAAGATCTCTCTGCCTGCATTGGTAGCAGCAACCGCTGTCAAGGACTCTAAACGTTGACACATACTGAAACTATTCAGTGGTGGGCGAATCGTCGGCATTAAATGCTCGCGACCAACCCCGCAACTCTTATCACGGTTTGTATGCAGTACGATTATTGGTGTCGAGAAGTTATTGGAGGGATTGCGAGCACTGATACCGTGAGGCGCAGTCAAATTGACACAAATGCGGGAACTACGAGATCTTGCCTTCTGGTGATTGATAAAGGAGGTTCAATCGGAGTAAGATATTGCTCTTTTCGGGTTTGTAATCGCGTAGACTCCGTGCCATCTTCTCTCTATTGTTCGCACCCGGTCTCATGTGAGATCGAGCAAGAGGGGTTGGGATTTTTGACTCGGGACGAGGGGCGAGGATTGAAATGAAATTCTGGAATTCTATTTCTGTAGTCAAAAGGCCCGATTCGGCTCAAGTTCCCGTATCTCTCGGGAAAAGGATGATGGTTGAGGTCTATTAGGTGAGTTTGGAGATAGTTACTCGAAATTTTTCTTCGCGGGACTTTCTTAACAAGTGAGAATCGCCATTGTCTTCGCCTTGCCATGTTTGTTGTATGGACTGATCTTTTCCGACTACCTTGCTTGCGATCATACCCATCAGTACTTTATCGAATCGACATTTGGCTGCGAAAAAAAAGATGCCCCGGGCCCTGTCAATCATTTCTATACTGTAGTATGCGGCACCACATGCACGCAAGTTGTTTCCAGACGAGTTGATGCGTCTTTCTATTCTCCAAGCTCTAGTTAATTGTGCTGCTTTGAGCCTTCATTTCGAGAATGACAATTTGAGTGATCAGGGACTGATAAAAGCCAATCGATTTGAGAAATTCGATAACCGTCTCCAAACCCGAAACAAAGACCCGACCATTATTGATTTGACGCAGGAAGCAAGATTGGATGTGGGAAATCTCACCCAGTATGTCATTCTGCAACGACATAAACTCACTGCCGAGAAGCTCGAGTATGTTGTGAAGCATGAGCCGCAGAGCGTCGTGCTTTTTCGCGACACCAACACGGTACTAGTCCCACACCGTGACATTTTGGATATGACCAAGGAGCAAGTGCAAGCATTTGTCAACAAAAGACATTTACTCACGTATGAAGAAGTGGACATTAGTAATTGCCTGGGGGTTGAGATGAGTCAGATGCTCATTCCTGCAACAGGGTGTTTAAAGCGAGGGTCAGAAACAATTGGCCCGAGCCTGAGGTCAGGCCAGGGCCTGCTTGCTTTCAGATACTCGATCTCAATAGAGTATGGCGGTCAAGGCGACCTCAGTTTTGGGGCGTTTGCTGGTCTGTTCAACTTTTCGGTGGCTCTCAGTGTGACGAAACGACTCAAGGCCGCACGCACCGTTTCATTTGCTGGGGTCCACACGTGCGATCTTGTCAACTCGCTGCTGGTGCGTCTATTCTACAGCCCGGGAACGGTGGAGTTGCGGCCGCGAACACGGCGCATGAGGTATCGGCTCTTTGACCGGGCAATTGATGAGGACGACTGGGTGGCGGCGGAGAAAATCAAGCTCCTTGCGGAAAGTGTACCGCAATACTACTGTGCGACGGACCGCTTTATGGATTTGAAATGCCACGAAACCACCGGCGAATATTACGACGAGGTTGGAAATGTGTATAAAAGTGTCTTTGATGATATTGCTGTTGAACTGGAGTAGATCGTTTTGAAAAGCGCGGTAGTGGCGATGTCCAATCACGACGTTCCATAATCAACCCATGGTATTGCCTCGCAAAGACAAGGTCTACGCAATAACAGTGCACCAATGGGAATGCCGGTATGGCCGGGGACAATAAATAAGACTATATGACAATAGAGGAAATTTCCAGACAGAAACCCAATAGGCACAGGGATCAATACCACCACTAGGCGGTACTGGTTGCCTTGATTTGTTTCCGGTCGACGCGCTCATAGTAGAGCATGTAGACGTTTCCGGTTTCCAGGAGAACTTGCTCGGTGGGCACCTCGGTGACGGCGGCGTCACTGATGCGCCAGTAAGGTTTTGATAGACGGGAGGGGATTTTGCGAAGCTTGACCTTTTCGGCACTGGAAGTTTCGGCACAAGTATCGAGGGCACTTCCAGAGAGCGCCGCAGCAAAGTAATCATCCTGGCAGCTGACGAGCAACTCGGAGGGGGTGGCAGTGCCTGAGCGAGTGATTTCTTGGATATTTGACTCGTGAGGGTTTGCCTGGATAACTTCTGTTTTGCGGTTGACCATGTTGGAAAGTCTGGCACGGAACCCACTGTTGGTAGCTTCTGAAGATTCCGAGAGCTGGGGCATATGCGCCGATGCAGAGTTTTGGGTATTGGCCGAGTCAGAGGGGCCCAGCGAAGGCGCGGGGCTCAGTTTGGAGTCGTCCGATTCCGCCAGCTTGCGGCGCCTAGAGCCGGAGCGACTCAAGGAGAACCCGCGCAGTCGGCCAGACGACGAGGGAGCCGATTTCAGGGTTGCGGAGGCGGATGAAGGGATTGGAACAACACTCGATCCAGTCGAAGAGTGATCCTCGTCTTCTTCCTGGACCGGTTCGAACGCCGCGCTCTCTTCAACATTGATCTCCGGCAGCAACTTGAAAATGGTGCCATCTTTATCTTTAACAAACAAGGGCTTCTTCTTGTAGCATTCATAGTGGCCCTGAGTGTGAGACCCAATGTGCTTGATAACAGCACGCAAATGATAGCGGTAGACGTCGTTATCGTTGAATTTGAACTGGCCAAAGTGTTTGCGCAAATCCTTTGTTTGAGTGTCTGAGATAGGTGCCTGGCCGAGAGTATCTGCTGCAGTACCGGAAGACGCAGAGGTGTCGGAAACAGGCGCTTGCTTTACGGCAGATGATAAGTCAGTATCATCATTCTTGACGGTCGAGCGGGAAGCCACGTCCAGGTCCAAGTCAGTTTCGTAACTGGCCGGCCCATCCGTTGACTCGTCGCCAGTGTTGAACGCATCTTCGTCCTCGTCATCCTCCTCATCTGCGCCGACTTCGTCGACATCCACGACCTGGACGTCCTCGTCCTCCATATCAGCAGCATCGGTAGTCAAAACGCGCGACGCATCAATGCTGGCAGTGAGCAGTTGGTGATCTTGCGCAAACAGTTTGAGCTCGTCGCGATAGTCCTTACCGATCAGCAACTTTAATTGCTGCTTGAACAGAACCCTACATGAGTTACGAGTGATCAGTACGCCGTTGAAAGACGAGCGCGAGAGGTGTAAACCAAAAATCTTGGGAGGCTTGAGGATCTGGTTGGTGCGCAACACGGTTGACGTGCACTGGCCGATATCGAAGCCATGCTGTTTGTATGAGGAGATGTACGATTCCAACCCCTTGTCCAAGTCATCGTTGATGCAGAAGTGGGGATCGGTGGCCAATTCCTTGAGTTGCTCCAAAGTATGGGGAGGAGCCGTTTCGCCATTCTTTGACTCGTTTTCAAGAATCGCAGCAACGCGACACCGTAAGCACTGGTAGCCATCAATGGACTCTGACCTGTTCTCGTCGAGCAAAGACTCGAGATCGGCCGAGAAATCTTGAGGAGCGTGCAATGTGAGCATCGAAAAGGGGGCCAACTGCGGCTTGGACACTCCCAAACACCTCGTGCACTTCATCTGGGTAAGAATCAAGCCATTGATGGGGAAGTCAGGAAAGGGCATAGAGTCAAGGGCGGCATATTCCTTCGGGCCGGGCGTTTGCAGGGCTGGCAAGAGGATATGCAAATTCTCGCGGATCGCTTTGAGAAAAGCCTTTGCCTTCAAATTCTCGTGTTCCAAGGTCTCGTTTATCAACTGAGTCAATTCCTGCGCATCGTGCTGAGAGCGAGAGATTTTAGCCATGAAGATTGACTCCAACACATGCAAAAAGTTCCATGCAGAGATGGTGTGTGAAGACATGCGAGTTTCTTGAAGTTTCAGCATTGTTTCGGCAAGAGCTCTATGGAGGGGGATGCCGAACTTTGCGTTGGAAGCCTTGAACTTTGAGTTTGCAGCACCGGCAGCGATAGAGTCTGACGACGGGGTGCGCTTCAACTTTGCATGAACGATCGTCGAGACATCGATCTGATGCAGGTGTACAAAGCGTTCCAAGCGGGAGAAGGTGCTAATGAACAGGTTGATGTACTCTGTAAGTTTGGGGAGAGCCGAGTAAGCCTGGAGCGAGGAGTTGGCAAAACAGTCATTACGAAGGTTGATCAAGCCAGTGGTGTGTTTATCGGGGCGTTTCGAAAACATGGGTGGTTGCGGGGCAAGCGTCGGGGCAAGAACGTAAGCAATGAGTGAGGGCACAAGTAGGTAGAGAAGAGTATGGAGACAAAAGAGTGATGGCGGCTGGTGGTGAAGCAAAGTCCAAACACTTCTATATATGCTTGCGCAGGCTTTACGAATCAGAATGGTGGCGGTTTCCAATAGGAACCAACCGTCGAATCTCAACGCCCGCTTCACCATTTACTAGGGTCACGTGTATCCGGTGCGGGGAACGGCCGCCCACCGGTACCGGTATATCACGTGGTATGATGATGTAATCTCAGTTGATATTTTCTACGCCTCTGTTTTTTCTTTTTTCTTCTTCTTCCTGCGTGGCCACGGTCGATTCCACTGGCGGGTACTCTATTTCCCTGTTCCATATCTCTAATAGGTACGCTTTTACTCTGTTCCATAACTCTGATAGGTACGCTATTACTCTGACAATACCTCTGATAAGCACTCTGTTCAGAACCTCCATTGTATGGGAATCCACCAGACAATATGGACATATTAGATTCTGCTGATTCCGATCATTCTTGCAGAATTTGTCGGGGTGAATCGACGCCTGAATCTCCACTCCTTCATCCTTGCAAATGTAAAGGTTCCATTCGTTACATCCATCAGGATTGTCTCCAAGAATGGCTAGACCATTCTCATAAAACTTCCTCAATGTGTGATATTTGTAATACCCCTTACTCCTTTCGCACCATCTATGACCCCAACATGCCCTCCCATATCCCCTTCCCACTTGTGCTTGCCCGGGCCGCTCGCGCCGTCCGTGCCGCCGCAATTTCGTCCCTCCTGGTTCTCCTCTATTTCATATGCATCGTCATCCAAGTCCCCACCTTTTACATGTTCGTCTCCCGTATCTGTTCATGGACTATCGATGGCCATCTCCCGGTAAATAACCCTACCACAACCATGGCTTTGTTCTTTGGGAATTTGGATGTCGGTCCCAACCCTTCTCCATTCCACCTTGTCAAATGCTTTTTTTACAATACCTATACCAGCGGGTTGTTATACCTCGCTACCACCGCCTTTGTCATTTTCGCTCTCTTTGTCGAGCACGAGTGGGTTGTTCACGATGAAGGTTACATCAAGCTTTTGAAAAAATCATTGGGGACCCGCCCCAAACCAAGTCTCCGTCAGCTATTGCAGGAAACTTTGGATGTGGCCACGAATCGTGACGACCGTGTCAATCATGCCTTGACCCAGTTCCAAGATGAATTGGATGCATCAACGCCGGAGGACTTGAATGGAAACCTCAACAATGCCACTGCTGCCCCTCTCGGTCTTCGCGAATCCCTCCATCGCATCATGGCTGAACCAGAGGTCATGATGGATGTGGAGTATGACGCAGAGGACGAGTTAGACGGCCATCCGGCGTCGCTGCGCATACCCGGCTCCGCAGAGGCTCCTGGAGGTTCCGCAGTAGAGCCGAATTCTGAGAGTGTAAATTCTTATCCTCTCGAGCAGCTGCGGATCGAAAATCACCCCACAAGCGACGAAGATGTTGCTGGCCCACCACACGTGGCGGACGGGCCCGATCTGCTATTGACGCCTACATTGGACATTCCCGTGCATCGGGCGCCTGATTTCGATCGTCCTTATCATATACCTGAACAAGCAGATTTTCCTCTATTTCCAGGTGTCGGCGCCGGCTTCAACCCAGAAGCGATGCGCGCGCCTCAAATCCCTCGTGATCACCAGATCGACGACGAGTTGGGCCCCGATCTTTCCGACAATGATTTGGCCCCTGATCTTTCCGACAATGAGTTGGCCCCTAATCCTCTCGACGATGAGTTGCTCGATGACGGTGAAAACGTAGGTGTCGAACGCATGATGGTGGAATTCGGGATCCGCCTAAACTTACTGGCCCCGATCAGTCTCATGATAATGATCGATGGAATCATCGCTGTTGTTTTGTTCGTCATCTATTTTATCCCCCACTCCATTGGCAGTATCATCGCCACCATCATTGGCATAGCCGCAAAGTTGTCAGGGAAACTGATAGGCATGGCAGTGGTGGCGCTCTCCTCTCGGGTACATTTCATCCAGCAACTGGTGGCTCGCGTATCAACAATGACGATTAACCGGCATGTTCCCTCATACATTTCATCCGCCGCCAGCTTGATATTCCGTGACCTTATATTGCCGGTCGCTCATCTGCTACGCAACATATTCATTGAGAAAGCCTCGCCTCAATACACCGCGTACGAGCGGCTAGCCATATTGATTATCGGATACTTGGAAATCGCCTCGGACATTGCTCGCCTCATGCGGATGCTCGTATCCTCCAAGTCGTTGCTGGGCACTTCACTTCTGGTATACAAGGTTCTCTTTGAGATCCGCGCCACCGCCAAGGTATTCGCAATCTTCTCGACTGAAATCTTCTTTTTTGCTGTCTTCTGCGGATGGCTCCTCGATTTTTGTCTAGCGCCTTTTCTTTTGGACCTGTTTCTCGTTCAACAGAATGGCCAGTACCACCTCTCGCTCTTGGCCACAGCAGTCTCGCCCCATACCCAGATTCCATGTGTCCGCATCTTCGTTTACTGGACGTTGGGCACGTTGTACATGCTCATGTTTTCTCTCTTTGTCAATATGATTCGAAGCCTGATCATGCGCCCAGGCGTCCTCTACTTTATCCGCTCTCCAAATGATCCGAACCCGAGACTCATACACGACGCCTTTGTAAAACCTTTCACCTTGCAAATCTCTCGCATCTGGTTGAGTGCAAAAATGTACACGACCTTTATTCTCATCGGGATCGGTAGCGTGACATGGTCGCTACGCTACGCTGCTCTGCTTTTGACGAACCACGACCTCTTGCCGATGCTGGGTCTTGTTTGGAACGATGTGCTCCCCTTATCTCTCGCCGCACTACTTGCGTTGAATCAAACGGCTTGTTCGTGGCACTTTGAACGGTTCTGGCGCACTGCCATCAAGATTTCGGCCCACAAACTCCGTCTTTCCCATTTTATTCTCAATACACCAATCGCCCAGGAGCGTGGCTACGTCGTTTATCGCTCGTGGTGGCACAGGCTCGTTGGCACCGCCGTCCCTGATTACCTGTCCCCCGTAACGTATCGTGAGGCGCAGTCCATGTTTGCCGAAAACCCCAATCTCCATGCGTGCTTTGTTCCTAACGGGAACCACATTCGTGCCCCGGCAAGCGACCTCGTTCTGCGCATGTTTGTGAAGAAAATGTTTGTGAAGGTGACAAGAGACGACGTGTTGTGGCCTTCTTCCGAACAGGATCCTCCAGCCGTCCGCCAGAACTATGAAACCCCAACTTCCCTGGATAGTTCAGACAATATGAACATTGAAAATACATACCTGGTCGTGTATCGTCCACCTCATTTTCAAACACGGTGTTTTTTGTTTGCATTGATGCTTTGGGGATTTGGCGCCGCCTTGCTGTTGGCCACTGCTGCAGCCATCTTTGCGTGTGGACGGCCCATGGTGTTTGCCTTGCAATACATTGGCAAGCATATTCCTGTCTCCATGTTTTCAACGCCACATGTGGGCTTGTCGTCGTTTATTTTCGGCGCGCCCATATTCATCATCATTCTTGACCATTTGAAGCGGCGCGAAGAAACCGTTCGCGTCCCTGGCGCTGCAGTGGTTATCGACAATCATGCCAATCATGGAAATAATGTTGATTTGCTCGATAAAGTGAAAACGTTCGCCCGCACCGAACTTTCCTCGTCGCGCGCAATCCACTTGTGGTTGCTTTGGACTTGTTATGTCCACTTGCAATGTATTCAAATCCCCATGCAACACTGGTTCGAAGATCAAGGCGTGCCCTCACAATTCACTTTGCATCAGGTCCTCCATAAAGAAGCCATGACCTTCAATCTACCCATCCTCGCGGCCCATTTGATCGCGAGCTTATTCTCGATTGTTCCCACCGCAAGGGCCGCCCACGCCTTCTTGTATGCTCGCGGTGATCAAGTCACCCTCGATGAGACGTTGCAAAAGACAAGATACAATGCCGTCTGTTGGCGTCTCAAGTGGGTCATGCTTCCTGGATTCATACTCATGCTTGCATGCGCATCAATGCCAAGCGGGCTCCAGCATTTTCTCTTTGTGCCCTCCTTGGTGTTTGCGGTGTTTGTTGTAGGAACAATAATCGGTTGTCTTTCGGGGCTCTACAACTCCCTCTCGCAAACTGTGAAGGATGAGGTCTACGCTCAAGGGCGCGCTATTGAAAACATCGACGGTTGATTTTATCGTTGCTGGTGGTCGCATCGGCGATATCAAATTTCTCAAAACGCTTCGGTGCACTTTTCGCACTCAATTTTAAATATCTGTCTACACTGTATACTATCACTTTTACAACACTGTTGTTTAGTTTGTAGCTTGGTTGAAGCTTTCAGGCGTTTAGTCTGTGTTCGCAGATCGCAAGGTCTCAACAAAGTCAAATCACTTGTCACTTCGGGTTCCCTTGACTACCATAGGTATCATGCCGCCTGTGGGAATGGTGAACTTGCGGTGGCCAATCACCGTCACTGCAGATCTGATCGTGCCCGCATGAGACGTTATCGAGACGACCGAATCGTTCTTATCACAATCATCGAAAATATATTGTAGCGCCTCATTCACTCTCAAAAATTGCTGGTGCAATCGCTCGCGATTGATGCTGTACATCTGTGCCAACGCATCCTCCTCATCGAAATCATCAGGATACTGTAAGAATGGGTAAGATTTCTGGACCGTGGACCGCGGCGTTTTTTGATGACACAAATGCACCCCTATAGTTTCGCGTAATTTCTCACATACCATAGGTGACGGTATGTCTATACCTTCCCAAGATAGCCGCAACGTCTCGATTGAACGCAGGAGTGGTGACACGTAGAACCTCGACGGGATCGGCGCACCGCGGCTCAATTGGTGATGCCACTCACGACAATTCTCAGCGGCTTGCCTCACGCCTAATGGAGTCAATTTCGCATCTGGTCCCCAGGTAATCTCACCGTCCGTTCCCAAGAATCTCCATTTCTCCATCCATTCTTCCTTCAGGTACTTGCCACTAGCCACATTGTGCCAGCCTTGGCCATGTCTTGCGAAATAAAGCATTTTGAAGTGAACATTATCAGGAGCCGATCTGTTGAGATCGTCAAGTTTGCTCAATAAACATGGCCATGATTCTGTGATCCCAAAGTCTTGAGTCAAGTAATCGAACAGAGAATCATCAGTCTCCATGGCGCTCTGCTCAAAGAACCCATGAACCGGCGCGAAATCCCATTGGTAGTCGCCCGGCCGCTCAGCGGAAGATTTCTTGAGCAATTCAAAGTAGAGCGCATCTTCTTCGACGTCGCCGTAAGCATCGATGCGGTCTCTGGCGTCTGGAATTATGATCGACATAGTCTCGAGTGTTGCACAATGGACAAAAGCTGAAAATCGCTTCCCCGCAGATCGTTTTGACTCTGATTCTTGCTCTCAAGGTATTGTCAGAACCTTAAATTATGAGACGTCATCTTTCATCTTCTTCAAAAGATAACTTGTGGGCCGATTATCGGAAAAAACTTACAGGTCTTTCTACGTCTCTCGAAGGTGAATCGGTCCAAATTGGGGCGCATGAACGCTTACAATTGACGATCATTTACACCGTTGAAATTGAGTTATTGGACTGAGTTCTATAGATATGAAGTAAATACAAAAGTTGTTAAATGGATACATGTTCTTCCGTGCTCGCAACTCGGCTTCTAATCAAGCTCAGAGTGCAACCATGAACATGAAGAGACCGACAATCAACAGAAATGGTCTCTTGAGGCTAACTCCTTTTCCCATGTCTGGCAACACAACCATACTGCTCGCTGGCTGGTAACAATCCTTCGAATTACAGTTGGGGTTCTTTACAGTAGTGACTTCAGAAGCTGGTTTGCGAGAGTTCTGGTCATATAAACTGCGGCCATGTGAGACGCTCTTGCCACTATTCTCGCCACTTCTATCGGTAGGGCAGAATGTGACATACACCAGCTTGTTGATCGTCACGGTAGTGAGTCCCGTGGTGACCACAGCTGTGTTGCATCTGCCGTCGTTGCAAGATATCGAAGTGACGATCGTGAGCTTTGGTGGACTCCCCGGTAAAAGTTTCGGCGCCTTCGGAGCTTTCGGCGATGGCACAACAATGATCACAGTATCGGTTCCACTAGGCAAAGGATCGGTCATGGTATAAGTCGAGGTTATAGTATCAGTACCAGTACTAGTGGTGGTAGTCGTCTGATGAGGACCCAGAGGCGACGGCACAACAATGATCACAGTATCAGTTCCACTGGGCAATGGGTCGGTCATGGTATAAGTCGACGTCATAGTATCAGTACCAGTACTAGTGGTGGTAGTGGTATGATGAGGACCCAGAGGCGACGGCACAACTATAATCACAGTATCGGTTCCACTAGGCAAAGGATCGGTCACGGTATAAGTCGTCGTTATAGTATTAGTCCCAGTGCTGGTGGTGGTAGTGGTATAATGAGGACCCAGAGGCGACGGTACAACGAGAATCACAGTATCGGTTCCACTAGGCAAAGGATCGGTCATGGTATAAGTCGAGGTTATAGTATCAGTACCAGTACTAGTGGTGGTAGTCGTGTGATGAGGGTCCAGAGGCGACGGCACAACTATAATCACAGTATCAGTTCCACTAGGCAAAGGATCGGTCATGGTATAAGTGGACGTTATAGTATCAGTACCAGTGGAAGTGGTGGTAGTCGTATGATGAGAACCCAGAGGCGACGGCACAACAATGATCACAGTATCGGTTCCACTAGGCAACGGGTCGGTCATGGTATAAGTCGACGTCATAGTATCAGTACCAGTACTAGTGGTGGTAGTGGTACGATGAGGACCCAGAGGCGACGGCACAACAATAATCACAGTATCAGTTCCACTGGGCAATGGGTCGGTCATGGTATAAGTCGACGTCATAGTATCTGTGCCGGTAGTAGTAGTGGTAGTGGTATGATGAGGACCCAGAGGCGACGGCACAACAATGATCACAGTATCAGTTCCACTAGGCAATGGGTCGGTCATGGTATAAGTCGACGTCATAGTATCTGTGCCAGTGGTAGT
>JAKTTQ010000034.1:0-20734 GCA_030581555.1 [Candida] argentea
ATTACCCGATCGAGATATGTCGTGAGACATGTGTGGAGCAGTCTCTTCAAACAAGCCTTGAAGAAAACTTGAACAGACCTCATAGCCATTCACCATAACTACACCTTTTGTTTTAAGACAAGACATATTTTAAACTAACCAACCAACCTCATTAAAGACCTGTTTGAGAAACAATATAAAAACTTGTAGCAATTCACTCATCAACACACTGTGGTAATGCTCCTGGCGACTGTACTTTGCTCAATCCACCAGCTCCTCAAACCATCTCCCACCAACCGTAATCATCTGGACTCGGGCCAAAAAAAAGTTTGATACCGGACCAACTTAGTTGTCAGACTCGGCCTCAGCAGATTTCTTGTATTCCTCGAACGCTTGCAAAGCATCTTCGAAGTGGGTACCGAACAACTCGTCGTCCTCCAACAACGCCAAGATCTCCTCGTTGTCCAAGTCAAGCATCATACCGGTAATCTTACCAGCAGCCTCGGCCTCATTGGCCTTCCCGGTGGAAAGAATTTTAGGGTATAACTCCTCACCCAAGATACGTTTCTGCTGGTCAAAGGGAACCTGATCAAGGAGAACCTTGAGGTCCTTGGCGGACTTGCGGGGCATGGCGGGAGGCTGCTGGGGTTGTCCAGGATAGTAACCCTGGCGCTGCTGTTGAGGACCGGGGAATCCGGCAGGAGGCACACCGTATACGGGGACAGCAGGGCCGGAGGGAGGGTACTGGCCAGGGCCGAATCTCTGAGGACCGCCACGCATCATCATGGGGTTAGGAGCACCAGCGGGGAAGGGAGCGGGGCCCTGTTGCTGGCCCTGGCGAGACTGTTGGCCGGGTCCAGGGGGGTAGAAGCCGGGCTGCTGGTAGAACATGTGAGGAGGGATGAAACCCTGTTGGCCGGGCAAGGCGCCCAGGGCGGCCAGCTGCATGCGCATCTGGTTACGAGCCTGGATTTGTTGTTCGAGCTGACCACGACGAACCTCGCGACGTTGAGCCAAGGCAACGTAAAGAGGCTTACCCATGACCATACGCTGGTTCATCTCAGTGATAGCCTTGGTGGCTTCCTCTGAGGCGGAGAAGCAGACGAAACCGAAACCCTTGGACTTGTCCTGCTCATCGACCATGACGCGGGCCGAGGTGATGTCACCGAAAGGCTTGAACTCGGCCTCCAACTTCTCAGAGTCGATGGACTCATCCAAGTTCTTGACAAACAAGTTAACACCCTGGTACTTTGCTATCTTTTCCAAGCGAGCGTTCTCGTGAAGACGCTTCAATTCCTCAAGGCGCTCACGCTTCTGCTGAGCACGGCCAACGTAAATCTTTTGGCCCTTGATTTCCTTGTCGTTGAGTTCCTCGACGGCCTTGGAAGCGGCCTCGTGGTTCTCAAAGTTTACAAAGCCAAAGCCCTTGGATTTCTCTTCAGCATCCTTGCCCAAATAACTGGAAGTGATGGCGCCAAAAGGCTCGAACAAGGCGCGGAACTCATCATCGGTAATGGAAAGCTCGATGTTCTTGACAAAGACATTGGTGTAGTTTTGCTTCATGGCTTCAAACTTTGACTCACGGTCTTGCTTAGACAAGTGCTTGCCAACATAGACCTCGCAGTCGTTCAACAACATACCGTTGACGTTCTCAATGGCAGCTTGAGCATCCTCGGCAGTCTCGTAGTGGACGAAACCGAAGCACTTGCTCTGGCCCATGTCGTCAGTGGCGACCTTACAAGAAAGAATGTTGCCAAAGGCGCTGAAGGTGTCGTACAAGGCCTTGTTGTCAATCTCGGGGTGCAAGTTCTTGATGTATACGTTACCCTCACCATTACGGCGGACGTAAGGGTCGCGTTGGGACCACATAATGCGGCAAGGGCGGCCCTCAATAAGGGAGTAGTTGAGATCGTCGATAGCACGCTCACCATCCTCCAGCTTGTGGTAGTTGACATAAGCGTAACCAAGGGACTTCTTTGTGACGGCATCACGGCAGACACGGATGGATGCGACCTGTCCAATGGGGGAGAAGATCTCGAAAAGAAGGGCCTCGTTGACTGAGGGGTTGAGCTCACCAACATAGAGACTTGCGGTCGACTCCGCGACAGCGGGGGACTCCTCCAGGTCAGCACGGAGAGTGAGTTTCTCCAAGGATGCCTCTACGGCAGCGGTGGTAGCGGCAGCGGTTGAATCGGCGGCAGACATTGTGGGCAGGTAGTAGTGGTGAGATGGATTAAATTTTTCACCAGGGCAAAAAAAAGTTTCTTGAGCGATGAAGGGAGATCGGAGAGTGCAGGGTGAACAAAGAGAGGGCGGGACCCGCTTTGAAGATCGAAAAGGTGGGATAGAGTTTGATCGATGGAATTGGACTGGTTAGCTGAGCAAGATTGTATTGACTGGCGTGATCTCATTCAGCTGATGAAATTGGAAGTATGTTCGAAGTTAGGCGAACGAGCTACACAGTATAGTTGTCTAGAATTGTATCAAGCATGATATACATTATGTCGGCTGTCTGGCTACTGACTCATGTTTGCGTGTGTGTCTCCGACGTTCCTGTCACGCTTAGGCTTCTCTTGAAATCTTTTGTCTGTGGTGAATCGTAACTTTGATTGGTCGACATGGGCTTTACTCAATTGGTGTTGATGTGTGATCTAGCCTTTGTTTCAGCCTTCTGTTTTGGATGACCTCTCGTGGTACCTTTTCGTCAGTGGTTCTGTGTCTCTGATCGTCTACTTCTAAAAGATCCCTCCGTATCGTAGAATCACTCGTATATTCTCAATGAGTCTCTTATATCTATAGGTGAGTATCGCGATCCCCCTTTGGTCATTCATCAGTCGCCGCCCTCTCGCCATTCACCTATGATTATCTTTGTCGATCAACCTCCGATAAAATTGATGTTCGATCCCTCACCTGTAAGCATCTCGAATCTCAGAAGCTTCTTTCGAACCCTTTATCTCAACTTATTGTTGTTCAAACGATCCATCTCTGCTCGCTCCGATTATAGTCTTTGTCCACTCTTGAGTGTCTCCATGCCTAGAGTCCTTCCCACATGATCCCGTCCTTATCACTTCGAGGCCATGATTGCCCAGTGACCGCTTCTTGTACTGTGTATTCTGATACTCCATCCCTCCATTCTGGCGATGATTCAGGCACCCTCATCTCTTGGGATCTCTATCGTCGTCGTCCCCAACACAAGTGGCTCGCTCACTCCTCGTCTATTATCACCATCGTGTCACTTTCCGATTCTTGTATACTTACTCACGGCAAAGATGAGTCTATAAAGATCTGGGATTCCACGTCTCCCCTATCTTCTACTCAACCCATCTTCTCTCTTCCAGCAAACACCCTCAACTTCTGTAACGTCGTTGTATTAGCAGCTCCTGCGCCTCTGGATGTCGGAGCCTCTCCCAGCCTAGCCTTGATGAACCATCTGCACTTTCTTTTCACCCCCGCAGGTGCTTCCTCTAACAACATCGACGTATATACCATCTCCTCTGACCGCGGCTTCTATCGAGTCATCGCAAACCTCGATCCCCACGCTCTTTACAACCACGCTTCTCCAGATTCAATAGTTATTCCTGAGATCGGCAGTGAGGCTCGCGACTTCGGCATTATTATGCGTATCTGCGCGTCCGAGAGTGGAATTGTTTTAGGATTCGAATCGGGCCATGTCCTCGAGTTGACTGCAACAAACTGGTTAGAGGAGTCGACTGTTACATTGAGCTATATGAGTGAGGCTCATTGTCCAAACCCTGTCACCTCTTTGGCCCTAATGGGCGATACTCGAGTTGCGTCAGCTTCGACATCGTCCAAGCTTCTAGTTCATGACCTTCAGCTCGACACAGTACTGTCTCTCCGCATCCCCAGGTCAGGCACCCATTCCATTAATGCTTTCGGCCCATCAAACCTAGCGATCGCCTACTGGCTGGGTTTGTTGCAGGTAGGCACGGTGAAACCAGATGAATTTGATGTGTTTGACTCTGGGTCTAGACCTCTGCCTCATGTATCCCTCACGGTATCGCAAACAACCCTGATTGGCAATACGGCAACGTCAACGGCGAAACCTCGCAAAATGTACCTGACGCTGATCTTACATGCTCTGAATACAGGTCAAGGTATTGTTCAATCCTACAAGAGGCAATGCAATCGTAGGCGCATCGCTGCTCTTGAAAATCTTTACTTTGTGGGGTACGACGATGGTGTTATCGTAGCATATAAGTTGAATGCCCCGTAGTTTCTCTATGAGGCTTGCAGTCAAAACACCAGAATCGTATGCCAACCCCTCTCCCTTAAACTTCAGCAATGAGCCACGACCGAATTGCCGTTACCCTCCCCCGCCTTTTGAGCGTTCGAGCACATATATTGATGAGACCGTTATAAATCATGCCTGCCTTCCGTGACCTGATCACCTTCTCTGAACGACTAATTATATAGTAGAAACTAGACTCTATAAACAATCGGCCAGGGCCAATTTTAAAAAAGCTGGGAGTGACGGCGGGTATCAGTGCCATCGAAATGCTGGGAATTACGACGAGTGTCGGCGTCGAAATGCTGTGATTGACGGCGGGTGTCAGGTTTCTCAAAATGCTGAGACTGGCGACGAGACTGCATCTCCGCATCAAAGTGCTGCGATTGACGACGGCTGTGACTATCATCGCTCATGATCCGCGACCGACGATTCGCACGCTTGTTGTTTGTGGCGCCGTTTCCCGCCATGATTTCCGGGGCAGACATGTATGACTCCGGTGCGAACTGAAGTTGCTGGTATGGAAGTTGCTGGTACTGATACACGTTCTGAGGCAGATAGCTTTGAGGCTGGTAATACTGTGGGTGTGCTAGGTTTTCAGCCAGGCCCGACATAGTATACTGCGGGGCGATAGGATGAGGCGACATACTGGGGTATGGTTGTGCCATATCTTGCGATGTGTATTGCTGCATTTGATACGGCATCTGGTAGGTCTGAAAAGTTTGATTAGACATTCCCAAGGGAGAGTGCGCTGTAACGGGACTGATGTTGCGGGAGCGTGTGCTGTTTTGCGGCCTGGGTGCTGCCCATTTGGTCTGAGCTACACGCAGAGCGTTCTCCTTGTCATTATTTGGATTGCTGTTGTTGTTGTTTGGTTGACCACGACCACCACGGCCCTTTTTGCGTTTCCATGAAAGTGAGTTCGCCCTTGATATCGATGGCGCGGCTTGCTGTGCAGGCGCCCCAGTGGTGTTGCCACCCTTTTGTCGCGGAGGGGCTGGATCGTGGGCAGGTCCGTCTAGATCGATTGAAACACGGCTGAGGCGGCGCGAGCTCTGGACGTCAGAATCGTCTCTTACATCTGCAATCACTTCCGGCGCCGTCACGGGCTCTGCTAAGGCAAGACGTGCCTCGGCCATGACTTGCTCCATATTTACTTTGATAGGATCATGAAGGCTAATATCAAGATCGACTCTTGCTTTCAGGATCTCCTCGAGGGTGGAGTGACAATCACTGAGTGTTTGTTTTGATTCTTTGCCATGTAATTCGGTTGCCCGCGCGAGTTTCTCCAACAAATCAACAGCTAGAGCGTTTTTACTCAAATATAACGCGTTAATTCCACGACTCCTGTTCCGCATACCTTCTAACAACGATTCGGTGTCCTTCGAGCGCTCGACGACATCTTGCGATAGTCCCGAGTACTGAGCAATGCTATTTGCCTTGAAGGCCTCGAATGAGCTCTTCAACTCGGCTACCTCTTGGGCGTAGTGCTCACGATACTGAGCCTGGCCCGCAACGAGCGCGTCATAGGAGATCTTGAGCCTGCCGTAATCCGACGCCTGCAGCAACTGCAGTTGCTCTAAGGCATTACATTTTGATTCCAATTGTTTGTTTGTCATCAGCATCGAGTCAGTTTTGAGGGAAAGATCGTTGAACTGTTCTTCCAAATCGAGAACTCGTCTTTCCTTGCGCTTTAGCAAGGCCTGAACCATATCGTTCTCATGTTTGACGTTTGCCAACTGCTCAACAAACAGATCGTTCCTCTTTGTCTGGTTCTGCAACTTACGGCGGTAGTCATCACGAGCCGAACTAGCGAGATCCAACTCTGTTTTTAGCAGATCGATGGCCTGTTGAAGCAGCTCAATGACCTTTGAAGTGGGCAAGACTTTCCGAGGATCGTCCATTGTGAGCCGGAAAATGAATGTGGAGTTTGACTTTACGGAAAACCCAAAGCTTGTGCTTCCAACCTAGTAACACCTCAGCTATTTCAAAGGCAAACCGTTGCAGTACTGGATGAAAAGTATTCAGAACGCTCCCGAAAAATTCAAAACACTGTCGCAATTCGGAATTTCAATCAAAATATGAGGAAGTCACAGGTTCGATTCTGAGCAGGTGCTGTTGACTCAAGTCCTCCATCACGTTACCTCTCTCCCTAGCCCAATTCTTCAACGCTCCCATTTCTTTTCTGACTTTACACCCTGGAAGCTACCATGGTTTTGGCTGATCTTGGCCTGCGTCTTCGCGGCGCGCTTCTGTCAGTGGACACCGCATCAGACGGTGAGATCGCTTCGATGCTCAAAGACGTGTGTACGGCTCTTCTTGAGGCCGATGTCAATGTCAAACTTGTCGCCAAGGTCCGTGATAACATCCGCAAAAAAGTCGCACTGGACCTCAAAGACCTGGACGCCGCTACAAACAAACGCAAAAAGATTCAAAAGATCATCTTCGAGGAGCTCTGTGCCCTAGTAGATTCTCAGAACGAGCCTCCCAAACCGAAGAAACTAGCCCGCTCAGCCGCGCCCCAAAAGAATATAAAGGGTGGTAGACGTCTTGTCAAGAAGCAAACAGGACCTGGGTCTCACATCATCATGTTTGTGGGTTTACAGGGTGCAGGTAAAACCACTTCGTGCACAAAGCTCGCTGTGTATTACAAGAAACGTGGGTTCAAGGTCGGCTTGGTCTGCGCTGACACCTTCAGAGCAGGTGCCTTTGACCAGCTCAAACAGAATGCGATCAAGGCGTCGATTCCCTTTTTCGGGTCTTATCTCGAAACGGATCCCGTCAAAATCGCAGCGCAAGGTGTTGCCAAGTTTTCAGATGATAAGTTCGATATCGTGATCGTCGATACCTCAGGTCGCCATCGACAGGAGCAGCAGCTTTTTGATGAAATGATTCAAATTGCAGAGGTCGTCAAGCCCACACAAACGATCATGGTCATGGACGGGCTGATTGGACAGGCTGCAGAGTCTCAAGCCAGGGCATTCAAGGAGTCTGCGAACTTTGGTCTGATCATCTTGACAAAGATGGACGGGCATGCCAAAGGTGGTGGTGCGATTTCGGCCGTTGCCGCTACGGAAACGCCGATCGTGTTCATTGGTACCGGCGAACACGTTGCTGACTTCGAGGTGTTCCGGCCCTCGGCTTTTGTGCTGAGGTTGCTTGGGATCGGCGATATCGAGTCTCTCATCGAACACGTTCAGCTGCTTGACTTGCACAACGACGAGAACCACAAAGAGACAATGGAACATATCAAGGAAGGTAAATTTACTCTTCGCGATTTCCAAAATCAAATGAGCAATTTCATGAAGATGGGCCCCCTCTCCAATATTGCGTCCATGATTCCTGGAATGCTGGGTATCATGTCCCAAGTGGGCGAGGAAGAGACGCTGAATCGGATTAAGGACATGGTATACATTATGGACTCCATGTCGACGCGAGAGTTGGACTCTGATGGTCGCTGTTTCATAAGAGAACCGCAGAGGATCTTGCGTGTTGCTCGAGGGTCAGGATGTCTGGTGACAGAGGTAGAGGTTCTTTTACAACAGCATCGACTCATGGGATCGATGGCTAAACTGGCAATGGGTGTGGGCGGTGCTCCCGGTGCTCCTGGAATGGCGGGCATGGGAGGCATGAACCCTGCTCAAAACCCACAACTCGCTCGCATGATGCAGCAGGCTCAATCAAACCCCAACTTCATGCAACAGGCAATGGGCATGCTTGGTGGAGGCTCTGCCGGCGGCATGGGTGGTGCTCCTGATTTGTCATCCATGATGAACAACCCCCAAATGATGCAACAAGCTCAGCAAATGATGCAACAGAACCCCGGTATGATGCAACAGGCCCAGAAAATGATGCAGAACCCTGGAATGATGCAGAAAATGATGAGCCAGTTCGGAATGGGTATGTAATGGCTTGATCAACTACACACAATATTTATGGGTGATGGTAAGAGGTTAGCACCGCCCACGGTTGCATCAGTTTGATAAAGTTTTGCATCCTCAATAATTGCCAAAAGTATTTTGAATTCGGAGTCAAATTCTGTGTTTGAAGCGGCCCTATGACAGCCTAGTTGTGCTTTTCGTTTTATAGTCACAATAGATTTCATTATCAAATACCACTACTAATCGATATTGATGCCGTCGTCCAGATCGATAAGTTATGAAGCTCGGGCAGCTAAGTCTTTGTGATCGTGGGCCCTGTGCGAATAATAAGATCGATATTCAACATATACTACGACTAGAAGTACGACGTGGCGTGCGTCCTCTCTTCGCTTCGAATCTGACAAATCATAGAGACATTGCTTCCTTCTCCAATGCACGAAACCCGACTTCATAGAGTGTTGTACCCCTCAACGAAAGCTGACATGTTTTCGGAGGTTAGTTCTCAAGTTGAATTTCTCTCCATTACTATCTTCAACATCTTTTTTTCCAAAAGTGTAACTTGCATTCGAAGTAATTATGAAAGATTACAATAGAACTAGTAACTTGGATTCGCGGCTTATCTACCTTTGTGATTTGAATTTGCCATCAACGCAAGTCCAGGAGAGCAGGATGGGAATTGCCATTCCGCGTGGGTAACAAAGCTTGTTTCGAATTATATTCTCATAGACGTAATCTGATAAATAGTGACGCTTGATCCTTCGAGTTCTCTTCTGCGCGCAACCGCAGTTCCCATCCTCGCCTCTAAGCTTGTGGTCGGTCTACTCAAATCTCTCGTAGGTAGTCATACGTGAAAAAAATAAACAAAGTCAGATATTGAGTATCAAGGCCAGGATTACATTCTTGGAAAACCGATTCGGGACGTGACGGCATCATGAGTATCCATAAGAGTCCTAATGATTCTGGAAGTATAAAGTTACTCGGCTTCAGGCTAGAACCAAGATTGAGGAGGCTCATTTAGTATTGCGGAAGGGAAGTAGCTTCTATGTAGGACGACCGATCTGCAGAAATCGAGCTGATTTAGCATTTTTGGCACCTTTCTTAATTCTTCGAAATCAGCCATAATAAGTGGTGGGCTGGATCCTGGCGACGGAATCACCTCGACACCACTTTTTAAATACGCAGAATTCGCAGACTTGAGCGAGTTATTCGATAAGAACAACAACGTTACTCCTGGGAATCGAGCTCGAGTTCTTTTGAGGGGGGCTGTACATTTTTGACGGCTGTGCCATAGCGTCATGCGGATCCACAATAATTGATTATGTGGGGTGGATCGGTCTCTCAGTTTTATTGAATCACAGATATCTCTGTATCGGGGCTGACATATGCGCCGTGGGCATAAGGAGGGCTTGCGCATAGATCGGCGCTTTCCACTGATGCAACTCGAGAGCCAGTTTTCACGACTTAACGTACAAAAAAAGCTGATGATTTGCAGTCATCGAAATTTGTTTCGCCACCGCTTCGTTGATTGGCCTGGCGCTGCGGAGCTGACAACCCCGAACGTATGGCCAAATGTCCTCCTTCAACTGGTATTAATCTGGAGTGATGAAAGCGTCTTTATAAGCTTGTGAACACCAAGATCACTTGCAAACTATGAGAGTTCCCAGAGTCAATCTCAAGTCACAAAAGTAAATAATACTCCTGATGCCAATGGAATCAGCGGCCATGTATTCTGATTTTAGGGAGGCTGTTTTGACGACTCTTTTCTTCTTTTGCAATTTCCGATCAGTGTTCAGATATTGCACTCGTTGCCTGCCCCCCAAATTTAGCAACAGCAAAAATCAATCACACATGCGTCTCTTTCCGAGAAGGCGATGCTTGTTGAAGATATCTGGCAACTTGACTCAGAACTTCGTGAAAGGCCTTAGATAGTCATGGCCGCCCAATGACCACCGATCAGTCTCTCCATGAAGTTATAATGGAGAAACAACAATCAAAAATTGTAGGAGCAGATTACTACAACTTTTCAAGCCTATTATTGAAGTCTCTTTTTAGTGAAGATTATCACGATCTGGGACTTGAGTTGCTTACGCTGTAATAGCAAATTGCCGTTCATCCAAGCCACCATACTTCGCGTTGCATTATGGGGATTCTAATCGTTAGCATGAGGATCGTGGGGGGTTGCTCAATGATAAGATCTTTCGACCCTGGAATGCGATCGTGAGAAAGGAAGCGACTAATTTCTTGTATTCTGCGCATTCGTCAACGGAATTTTAAAATTTCAGCGCGTAGGTTTCCACGCAGCAGGAAGAACCACCGATGGAGCCATTCAAAGCAAAGAAATAGAACTCACGATAAGGGCGTTGCAACCGCAGAGGCGCAAGGCAGTCTGCTCTACCGGCATGATCCCAGTTGATCTGTATTTCCGATTGATTGGAGAAGCCCCTAAATCGCAGATGCCAGTGAATCGGACATGCTCTATGATCAGATATTCGATTAGATTATTGACCCGGTAACATCAACTTGAATTCGCTGAGAACTGTCCCTTGCAAAGAGGCATAAGATGGTCTTCGTTATTCGCAACCGTCCTCGCTGATCGTCCCGTCCGTGGCATGACTGTCCTAGCTGCGCCCTTGCCTTTGCAATTATGTTGACGCATACAATGCGGATTTGATGTTCGCTCATCCGCCAAACTGGTCGTTGGGGCGGGCTTCTTCCACCTGGTGGCGCTTCCTTCGGCTCTTTTTAGAGACCGTGAACTAGTTCAAGAGTCTGCCTTTTGAGTTCAAACTTGAAATTTGATGATCCCATAAGCAATCACGTATTCAAGCAGGTGTAGTTAACAGTGGTTGAACACACCGGCAGAAAGGTCCGCCGCCTCGCGATCCACACCTTCCAGCTTAAAGAGAGAGCAGTCAAATCGGATGACATGAGTAGGGATCGCATCCTGAAGCTCGCGCGCGCTATGTAATCACCTAAACCGTTGGCCACGTGCAAGCACTTCGCTACAGATAAACAATATTCCAAAAGTCAATAATGAGCATGGCTCTTATCGATCAGTGATCAGTGAATTACAGAAGACCTGCAACGATAGCCCGGATGATGCGTTCAGCTCCCTCCAAGAGAATTGGAGGGAGCGCTGACGTGCTTCGCGGAAATTAGACAGGATGTGTGTCTCGATCTGCTGAAGCTAATAGTGCTCCGGGCAAAAAAGAAACACTTTTCGAGTTCACAAGTGGAAAATAAAGCTTCAGCGACATGTATGGATTACTGACGCTCGAATTTGTCGTATGTTGAGGAGCACGAAACGATCGTGGTTCGACAGCATTGTCACTCCGATCCCTTGAATATTGCTTTTACTATCGCAAAACGAAATCATCGGAAAGAAAGGGAATGGCTCCTCCTTCACCTTCGTCTTGGCCAGATAGAGCTATTTGGTATTATTACGAAGCGTGGATCCTGTCGTATCTGTTCAATGTTCCAAAAGAGCCCAGACAGCTGCTAAAGTCGGGATATTTACATTTCTGTGAAATCTAGGCTACAAAACAGTCAGGTACCCTCGAGAAATAGGATTCTCTGTGAGGTATTGGACCCGAGGTGGTCCAAGCCCAAGGCGAGTTGTGTAACGCCTGATAGAACTTTATAGTTACCCGCAACTGTGGACACGTGCCGTGGACGCAGGGCATGGGAATAAATGTTTGAACAGCCCCCTAGCTATGTCTAGGGGCCACGCTTATTTCTGTACAATCATTTACAGTAGCCTGCTCTCCAGTAATCCACGGATACTAGGAACCTCGAGCAGATATTTAACATTTTCAATCACGTAGGGCAAAATGGCGCAGTGGGCAAGGCGGCGAAAAACGAGAATTCCAGTTAATTTGTGATTGAAAGTGCATCTCGTCTTACGAGATCTGATTCGTTGAATGAACAGATGATGCCGAGATTACCGCAGCTCAGATTTACAGCGACTGGGGATTCTAGCAGGTGAAGGACCGTTTGTGCACCCCGCAGTGGACATCTCGTACTGCTATTAGGCGTCAAAACGTTATACACGGGATGATACGTGGAGCAAGGGCGAGCCTGTGACATCTCTTCGAAGGTGAGAGCTGTCAACGTTTATTATTCTCGCGATACAGGCAAGCATCCTCGATATAGATCTGTAACCGGCGACCATCAACTTGGATCGCGGATATGGATCTCCCCTGTTAGTGTCATAGCCACAGTCTCGCAGTCACCTTCAAAAATCCACCGTCACACGAGGTCCTCTAAGGAATATATAAACGGTTCCTGCGCTGATCCAATTTTTCCGTCGGCTGCTGCCTGTGTGTCATTTCGGATTCTCTCTCGGATTGCGGCTCGACCGCACATGGCCTCCTCTCCCCACGAGTGAAATCTTTGGCCTGAACAATCCTTGTCTTTGACCATGAACAAATCATCAACTGGATTTCAGGAATTAATACCAAGTGTATCGTCGGCGTTATTATCGTTTCTGCTATTGCGCATCTGTGCAAGTTTGGTCTCTTTTCGTACAATCCTTAAACGGTTCGAATTCTCGATATCTGCTGGGTTGCAAGTTTCTGTGTGAGGTTTTTTGATGCGCAATCCACCGGTTTTGAGCCTTAAAACTAGATGAAGTGGCCGCTTTTCGTGTTGTCTTCGCGAGCGCCGAAAGTGAGACATCCATCTTACGGTGAAACAAGGGGAGTATGATCTTTTTCAAACTTCTATGGTAGCTTGGGGGTCCAGCTGTATATCTTCTTCAGTTTTTGTTCTACGCGATAGAAAAGTCAGCAGCAGCGAAAAGAGGTTCAGGACTTTGATCCCTCGGGCATATGAAGCGTTTCAAATTGCATTGAACGAAGTACTCAAGAACTATTGATGAGACAGCGGATTATTGAATTAGTCACTCGGAAATCATCGGGCCTTGAGCATGGTCAACTAAATGGTAATGGATTCGCTTCGTATAAGCATCTTAACCATCAAATCACGCATACGTCTTTTGTGGATCGTTCTGGAGTTATTTTGATCTTAAAAAGGCATGGAGTTGAAGGATTCGCTAATCCAGATGACTATCGCCGTTACCAAACCTAGAATTGATGAGCATCGAATCGACTCCGATATTCGGCTTGCCAGTTTGAATGAAGAGTCCATGAAGCCCAGTGACGATCGCTATGCGCTAGAGCCAAGTGGCTCGAGCTTTTCCATGCCAACTGAAGTGACTTGGGGATTTCTTGAAGTGGCCCGAGACGAGCAAACTCGCCGCGCACATGTTTTCTCCACGACCTAAGCTGAACCATCTCACGCCGACCTTCGCGAAGGCCGTCCATATATGCATAGAACTACTAGCAACAGAGCAGATTCAACGCCAGACTCTACTTGCTTCGTCGCATGTGGCCATCCACTATGGTGGACGATATGCGGTACGCGATGGAGTACAATATGGATAATGGTCGCAAGCGTTTTGACTTTCTCGGGCGATGACCGATTTGGGTCCGAACTATCGCTAGTATATCATCTTGTCATGAACAGAGACTATTTCTCGACCTGCCACGTCTTAGACAATTCGCTGTCGACTCGAATAATTAGCGGGGGCCGCCACATTTCCCCGCTTTTTTGCCTGCTGCAAATGATTTTTGCTATATCTGCCACGATTGGCTTGGAATAGCCTGGAACTAGGGCAATATTGGTATCAATGCGTTAATCGTGATGCCGGCTACCGAGTCATCGTTTTTCTCGCTCGCAAGTCTCGTATTTTGTGCCTTTTCACCACCTCGAAGAAAAGGGTGTCGTTTTTGCAGCCCTGGAAATTGAATTGCGGGCTGGCCTCGAATTCTCCTATAAAGAGGCCAATATCCTCATTTTTTCCCTCCCCACATTTTCTTCAGAGGTCACCACTTGAGATCATGGCTCCTCCTGATAACGATCTGGGCGGTGGCTTTACTGGATTTCTCAATTCCATGTGGGCTATCGTTTGGAGAAAACCTGAAGCACCCACATTGCCGAGACTGGAATTCCAAGGTGTCGACAACCGAGCTGAAAAACCTCTACAAGCAGCGCGCACTACCCGAGAACACAGACCCAGGGAGCGAAACAACAAGGGGGCGATCTGTCAAAGGGCTCTGACTGACAAACCGCCCGCCACTGGTGAGGTGGGATCTTCAGACCGTATGAGTGCGACCGAAGCACGCAAGCGGCAAAGGCTCAGCCGTAAACAGAGCGGTAGCGCTACTGGTGAGGTAAGATCTTCAGACCGTATGAGTGCGACCGAAGCACGCAAGCGGCAAAGGCTCAGCCGTAAACAGAGCGGTAGCGCTACTGGTGAGGTGGGATCTTCAGATCGTTCGAGTGCGACCGAAGCACGCAAGCGGCAAAGGCTCAGCCGTAAACAGAGCGGTAGCGCTACTGGTGAGGTAAGATCTTCAGACCGTATGAGTGCGACCGAAGCACGCAAGCGGCAAAGGCTCAGCCGTAAACAGAGCGGTAGCACTACTCGAGCACACAGACACAGGAAGCGAGATACCACGGGGGCGATGTGCCAAGCACGGCCTGCATTTGACCGTGGAAGAGGAGAGGAACCAGAGCCGGGTATCATGCGCGACTATGACTCCAGCAAAGCAAAGTTGAAATCCATCGCGTCATCGAAAGCAGATCGCTCAAATTATTTCCTGGGAATGAGACTTGAAAGGAACAGTTGCCAGGTGAAGTATGGTTACTACCCTCCTGATGGCCTCACAGACGAGCAAGATACGGTTTTTTGCAAGGAAACTATATGCGTTCGACGCCTCTACGAAACCGTCAACACGTGTCCCTCTTGCGCCGATAAACACGGCAACCAAGGGGCTTTTGAGCTTCATCCAATGGAGCGTCGCGATGTATGCCGTCAAGACTAGCTATTGTATTTTGCTATGTATTGCTATTTAGGGTAGCTCAATTGCTTTATATTGCTAGCTATAACTAATTCTGAGGCGTATTTCCGTTACAAGCCTCCACACATCCTACCTGGCGGCCATCAATCGTTTCCGGTGTGGACACTGTAGTAAACTGTTCATTGAGAATCTCAGCCCCCTGACCACCGCGGGTGTCGACGATATGAATAGAACAATGTGAATGAGAGCTCGCCTACAATTATCTTGAAGAGGTAGGCATCACATATGCTTGAAGAAAGGCCCTTGCTCTGGTAATACATGGTACCAAAGAAAGTCGGGAACGACCGCGTCCGTCAATCAATCTTCTCTGCCGGTAAGACTCAGCGAGTTTCCGCGCGACAATACGCAGCTTATGCATCTTCCACTATAATTCAAAAGATAAATACATCATATAAGCTTGCACTCAGATTGTTACAATGCCAATGTCCGATACCCAAAACCGTGGCGCATGACGCGATTGCAAATCAACCTTTCGGGGAACCGTGATACAGCTAGAGTCTATGACCACATTCGGGGCATTCGTCACCATTATCTCTCTGTAAGCCAAGAAAAATAATTGCGTGTCAAAGCAGCGAGCTCAGGAAGATTATGCATAGAATCATGTGGGATTTGCCATCGTGTGCATTCACTGGTCATCTTTTGAACGAAACGCACAGGCCACGTACATCCATGCGTCGATTTTACCACGTTCACACTGCAGAAGATGTTGGATTCGTACACGCGGACATATCTTTCACCGTGAGTTGCGTCAGCTTTCACGAGGGAATTGCACAAGCACGTTAGATTGTATTGGCCAAAGAAGAGGATTGCGTGTCTGCGTTCTAGCCACAGCTATGAAGACCAAGTGAGCGAAGACAATTCAAACCTTTGGCTCACTAGGAGAACACATGTTTATTCTTGAAGGCCTTTTGCTAAATCCAGACACCAACTGATCTGACAATGTTTCTTGTCAATGATCCGCACAGATCCTATCTAGTGCTAATACCGCGCATTTCAGATACCCGCGATTGATGTTGTCCTTGATCAACCGTGTGTGTGTGATCATGCCCTATGAGTTATGTGGCATGTTATAAAATCCCCACACATTAAACACGCGTCGCCTTCATGGAAAACGTTCTTCGTTCATTTCGCGGTCGTTCGCCTATCATCCCAATCGTGGAAGCTCAGTAGTGGAGCCTTAGTGACACCAATACATGCAGACTATCGGCACATGATTTGATGGGAGGCGTCAAGATCCGATCTCCAAGTTTTTTTGCAGCCAAGAAAAAAAATAGCTCCGGCGCGTATTTCCCACATTTATTTGCACCTGTTTTCCTCACCCACATTTTTGCAGAAACTAGCACTCAAGATCATGCCGCCTCGTCCCAATGACGGTCTGCGCAATGGCGCTGCCCGAACACCCAGACGATATATTGCTGAAACTCCAAGGGTTCCCACGGAGCGACATGGCACAGAGATAATTGGCCATAGCACGCCAATTGGAACACCTCGCCTTCGCCCGGTTACTCCAAGTCAGGGGAGAGAACACAGTTTCCTTTCATCTGTGAGTCCATATACCGCAACTGCGATACCACCACGTCAAGTGGGGATGAACTACGTGCAGGGCGAAGTTCTTGCGCAAGCGCTTAAAAAGATCGATGCTTCATCGCAGGAATCTCGCAGGGCGTGGGCTATTTCAGATAAACGCTGGGATATCCTCAGTCCGGTATCATATCCATATACCGCAACTGCGATACCACCACGTCAGGCGGGGTTGAACTATGAACAGGTCACTGCTGTTGCGCAAGCGCTTAAAAAGATCGATGCTTCATCGCAGGAATCTCGCAGGGCGACGTTCGGAAAAAAATTCCTAATTGATTCGGGAACATCCTCAAGCCCACCCCCAGGGGACAGTTCGCAACGACTCAGAAGGGTGCCACCGGGTCGACGATGTGACCAAACTCCCGATCCATCGGCGTCTCCGACCAGTTGCAACCATGCCAAGAATGTCGGCTGCCTTGCGCCTTTGCGATTGCAACGCCTTTTTTCATGGGTGCTATTACATTGCACAGAATGGCGCCATCGTGTAATTCTTCCTGCTACGTTGAAGTCTACGCGCAGAAATTTTGAGATCTCGCAAACGAACAGGCACAATACAAGAGATCTGTCGCTTCTTCTCTCATGATCGCATTCCAGTCTCATAAGAGATTATTGTCGACATGTTGACGACTTTACGCGAAAATTTAAGTCGAGAAATGGTGGCTTGTTTTCGACGTCGTATTAGTCTCACAATGTGTGCAAGTCAAGTCCCAAATCGTGACAAATTTCCACAAAATAGACACTCAAATTACAGGTTTGAGTAGTCGCAGTAATCTATGCCTTCTCTTCTTGGTCATCAATTGTTCATTATGACTTCAAAGAGAGACTAAATGGTGGCCATTGGGCGGCCATGACTGTCTTAGGCCTTTCACGGAGTTTCGAGTCAAGTTGCCGCATATCGTCAAGGGTTATCGCATTCTCGGATAGAGCCGCATATCTGATTGATGGTTGCTGTCGCGAATGTTGGTTGGGTGGTCATGAGTTCAACGTCTCCCCTATAAAAAAAAATTGAGCAAAAAACAATCGACAGCCCGTTTTTCCTATACCTTCAAAGCATGTCCCCTGATCTTACCGACATCGGAAGTGGCATGAATAGCTATTTTTAGATAATTATGGACAAGTCAACTCGCGGTTTGAATCTCGTACAATTGCTTAATACGACCTCAAGCTCGAATCTCAGGAAGGTGCTTCTGTTGACATCGAATACCTCGCTCACTTTTGCGAATTCCGTGATTTTGAAGGCGATCACGCGATTTTTTTGTCACCCGGGTCCCATCTACTACTTATCATGGCTGGTATCGAGAAATCCGAAAGAAGCCCAAAGATAGTAAACTAGGCGGATTACTGGAGATTGGTCTACTTGCATATTTCTATTCATCCTTTCCGCAATACTCTCGGAGCCTCCTGAACCACAATCCTAACCTGAAAGCATCAAACTGTATTTATGGCGATCATCCTAGCCTCGGTTGGTACCCATTAGGTGTACAGAGTCGTAATGAGTCGTAATGGGTGTAGTCTTGGCTTTTATGGGTTGATCCCGTTTGTTAAGGTCCACTGTTGGTCATCATCCTCTTTGCATCCGACGCTTCGGCGTTACGGGGATACATCTTCAACGTGAACTGCATCGGCCCACTTGTCACAATGGACCTCCGCGTGATTAAGGGGTCTAAACAGTCGTCAATGCGCGGACAGGGCGGCTGTGGATCACTAGATGAGAGCTTTGCGCACTAACTATTTGCATGAGACTTTATTTGAGATGGGATAGGAGTTACGGCGCCCTCAAAATCGTGTTGATGGTTTGAATCACTCGTAAGACATCGCCGGAATGCACATCCATTGATCACTTTCAACCGCGAAGTTCTTACGCCCGCTTATTTGGAATAATGACAAGTCAAAAACGCAAATTACGAGCTACTCAGAAATGTTATCGCGCCAAATATTTTGCGTCAGCAATGTAGAAGATCGAAGTTGGCGTTGCACTTTAACGGCGATCCTGCCAGGAGCGGACGTCTTCGTGGACACAAACGCGTCTGTCAGAAGTTAGTTCTGTCTTGGAATCAGATGATTTTGGATATTTGCAGCACAATGGTGACCTATCGATAGCGGAGCTCGTGCCACTACCTGGTTTGGAATAATAGAAGGCATTCCGCAATAATCAATGGAGTAAGAAGGGCCGGTAGGGTGCGTAATTATTGGTAAGCACTTTTTAGCCACTCGCTCAAATTGTTCTGTGCCGTTCAAATGATACAACCAAGCTGCTCCTTTCCAGCCAACTATGATTTATCTGGGCCAAAAGACTCAGTTCCTGTAACAGCTAGCAGTGTTTCTTCTTAACAGCCTCTGGTTGATAGAATAATGTAGATAAGGGAAGTCAGCAGAAAATATTCGAAACCTCGAAATAAAAATTGACTCTGAGGGTCGGGTTGTATGGGCCTTTGGAAGACGGCGAGAAAGGTTGCGGACTGCTTCACGGCGGACTACTCCCGGCTTTGCTAGATCCTTTTGATAGAATGTATTCGTCCTGCCACAGCTAACAATCAGCTTAGAACTGGTACGGACAAGGGGAATCTGACTGTCCAACTGAAACATAGCACTGCGATGGTCACAAAATGATGTTGACGCAATGTGATTTCTGCCCAGTGCTCTGAATGTCAAAGTGAAGAAATTCAGCCAAGCGCGGGTAAATCGCTTCAGTAACCATGACTCTCTTCAGACAGCCAAATGCCTCGTCATCTAATTAGTGACCCGAGCTCTCGGTCAGTCCGTGCGACCATAGTGCCTTGTGCTGTACCCGAAGTATTTTCGGAAGGCTTTCGCAAACCTCTTGTTAACAACTCATAGTGCTGGGCTCTCTTGCATTAGGGCCTGGTTTAAGTAGGAGACCGACGACCAGCATGATACCGATTAGGATCTCCATGGGCTCGCGAAGCCACAGATGCGGAGTTAGTACAGACGTCGTCGATATTTCAATTACCAGGCGATATTTCATCAGATCAGCAGGACTCCGTCCTGTGGGATGCCAATATTTTCTCGAACGGACTAAAAGAGACACCTTTTCTAATTACTGGAAGCCAATTTAGACCCGCACGCGATTGAGGCCATCCAATGTGCGACACTACTGACACCAAATTCGGCCACTTCTTTTGGGTGGATCTGCAATTTTCAAGTCCCACACAAAGCATAGTCGACAAACTCACCGCTGCGTGGCGCGCGATCATTGTCACACGAGATTACTTTCCCTTTTAATAAGCTCAAACTGTTTGAACTAGATTGGAGTTCAGAGAAGAATCTCAGCGATCTCGCAATTCGTTACTTAACCTCATACATTGCCGAGCGCTGGACTTCTATTATCTGGTTATTGTGGCATGGGACTTTTTTTATTTTTAATATATGCGTGTATTACTAATATATATCGGACTACACACTAAGTTCGGCCGCCATCTTACCACTGGCCTAAGTCTCAAAACTAAGATCACCTGCTTGTGATCTGGTGTCGTCTTACCTCCCGAGCGAGGGCGATCGAACTGAGTTCGATATCTCCTCCGTCCGGGGTAAGACTGGCTTCAATTTTGCGCCTGTACTCGAATTTCCGAAGAAATGCGAGATACCGGTCAATGGTGCATGATATGGCGTCGGGAGCGGTGATGTTCGCGATCAAGGTTGTTTATGTGAGGGGATATGCTTTGAGTCCGAAGTTGAACCAGCTTTCGTTTGCCACTGGGCAAAGGGTGTATAGGTGTAGCGCAATGATGGGACGGGCGGCCCATGACAACATTATCACGTGATGCCGGCACGGCACTAAACAGCTTGATGCCGATATCGAACTAACTGTTGTTCAACCGAATTGACACCACTCATGTTCAAACACAAGGGAGCCAGCAGTAGTAACCCCGCGCTCTTTGATATCCAACTAAAACTGCAGCACAAGGATATCTTGCTATTGCGTGGCAATGAATTTGAGGTCGATTCGGTCCCGATGTCAGGGCTGGTAAAGTTGCTGTTGCCCCATGATATGCACGTCAGAAAAATCAAATTGACGTTGGAGGGCGAATACAGCGTGCTGTATGTCGTAAAAGGTGGGTCATTCATCATTGAGAGGCTCTGTGCATTAAGAGTCGAATGGAGGA
>JAKTTQ010000035.1:0-20361 GCA_030581555.1 [Candida] argentea
GGCCTTATCAGTGACATTGATGATACCATTAAACAAACAGGCGTTGTGGGTGACAAGCGAGAGCTTTTACGCACGCTATTGCTCAAAGAAATCACATGCTGGGGCATCCCAGCTGTTTCCAAATGGTATATTGAGTTGTATGATCGATTCAAGCCGAACATCTCATTTCATTACGTGTCAAATTCCCCCTGGCAATTATACTCCACCATTAAGCAATACTTTGACCTGAGCTTTATACCCCCAGGATCGTTTCATTTGAAACAATATACTGGAAACATCATTGCCTCTTTGATGGAACCGTCTGCATCTCGCAAAAAAAGGGCTTTATACAAGATCGTGCATGACTTCCCGCACAAACAATTTGTGTGTGTGGGTGATTCCGGTGAGCATGATTTGGAAGCATATGTCGACCTTGCCAAGACTTATCCCCACCAAGTATTGGTCATTTATATTCGGTACGTCACCGATTCGTTGCTGGACTATGACGATAAGCGCATTCTCAAAACGTTAGGTCATATTTTGGATATTGCACAAGAGAAAAAGCCGGTGTTGAATAAAGTCAAAGTCGACAATAAAAATGCAGCCAAGGAAACCAAAGACCTCATTGACCTCACTGATCTTGATCCTTCACCTGCTCCCAGGAGGAAACCACCGCCACCGATACCTCCCAAGCCTGCTTCACTTTTGACGAATAAAGACCGCAAGCCGCCCCTCCCAAGGCGTCCAACACTGTCCTCATCAACACTGCTGGATTCACGACCGTCAGATCCTGATTTCCGCGTGAATATCGGCCGCGCACCCACGCCACCACCCAGGCGCGCCACTAAATCCCCTGCACAAGAGCTCGAAACCGTGGATTCCATCTTGGACTCGGAATGGTACTTGCAATTGGAGGAAACCGACCGGACAGGCGCTTCTTGGATCAGACGCGTGATTTCAAGTGTTGACGAACTCAAAGGGACGGGAACACAGATCAGACTTTTCGTGGATCAAGATGATGATTTGCTTGATCTGAGTGTCAAGGCCATTGGATCCATCGACGAATTGGAAAAATGATCGACTAGGCTTGGAAAAATGATTGATTAGGCTATGCTGATAGGCGCGTTGCGCAATGAAGGACGTGAAGGGTGAACACTGCGCATCTGCGCATAAATCGGAAAGCCCGTTTGCTTCGCGGTGTGGTTCTCAACGAGTATTTGAATTGCATAAGTCTTGTGGATCTTTACAGCATTTCTCACGCTTCCACCAAGACTTTTTCCCACTATATACTATTAGCTCGACCAGAGCGTCGATGGAGTATACAAAATTCAAATTCTAATAGTATTCAGCGAATCTTGACAAGGCCAGATTTCTTCACGGATTCGGGAGACCCCGAACAACTGACGTGACCCCCATGTATCGTTGGCTCGACGTATCAATATCATCTTGGAACATACCTCGATACATATAAAATTTTGCAAGGTTTACAGTCTATAGTCTGATATCTAGCCGAACGATGAACCAACAGTTACTTGCGTGTTCTCATAACTTTCTTCAAGGCGAGGCGGGCATCGTCTTGAGCAATGGGATTTATATTTGTCGAGCGTATTTGGTGGTCATGTTCATACTCACCATGGTTGTCTAAATGGTGAATGGGCATTGAAGAGGGAGAGGCATATTCGAAACCCAGATTGCCATCGTAGGCAGGGTGCGGCGCATGCATGGCCTTTGCGGCGGTACTATCCAAAAACGGATCGTCGTTTGATTTGAATTGCGACCCTTCATCACCAAATCCAATATTATGCGCAAACCCGCCACGCATGGTATGTTGGTCTGCGAGAAACTCTTGGTGTTGGTTCTGATTGTGTAACTGATCTTGTAACTGTAACTGCAACTCACTCTGATTTTGATTTTGAGCCTGGCATTTGAAAGCCTGATCACCTATTTGGTCATTATGAGCCATTGAGGAACTGTGGGGTCTGTTGGGAAACAACTCCTGGCTCATCAAAAAGCTCGAGCTTGGCTGTTGATGATGAGCTTGTCCGTTCCCTTGTGGAGGCGTTGAGCCCATATTGAATAACGGAGTGAATGCGAATTGCATATTGCGACTAGGCGAAGAATAAAAAAAATGTTCCTTCGTGGTAGGAGTCTGAGGGGTCTCCACAAAAGAATTCTGCAAAGATGCAGAGTCCACCATAGAATGAGTTTTGCGTGATGAGACAGGACCATCTTTTGGCTCACATTCAAGGTTTCCGGGGAACACGCTTGACGCTGAAGTATCTGTGGGATCGGAGTGCTGGCGACGCGGGATTTGCGGGTGTTGCAGGTTTGGCCTGACTAGCGCCGATTCAGACATAAATCGATTATCCATAGCCGGTCTCACTAGAAGCGAATCTGACAAGAATCTGTTTTCCATAGACGGTCTTTTTGAAGATGCGACGCTGCGATTATTGGACTCGGGTTGGGCGGAAGGTTGAGTTCTGCGATTCACAGAGCACATTTTCCTATCTGGGGCCTGATCCGAGACTTGATCAACACCACGAGGCATGGTAAAATTACCATCGTAATTGTTGACTTGGCCATCAGACTGCGCTCTAACGCGACCACTATTATCTTGGTGGTCTTGATTTTGGTTTTTGTCTTTCGCGGTCTCTATTACTTGACTTTGAGACCGGGGTATGCCTAATTGATCAATACGGGAACCTCGATACACATGCTCGAAGCGGCTTTTGTCTGCAGGGATGCCCGGTTGCGATATACCATTTTTGAGATCGTGTACCTGAGAGGAGTCATGGTTAGGGGTGGAGGATTTTTGATCGTAACAAGGGTGCACATTCGCCTGGACATTTCCTCCGGTCATTTCATGATTTGATGTGCGGGGATCCGCTCCATAGGGACGCTGTACACTAGCCTGTACCTTTCCTCCAGCCAAAGCCAAATCATGATTGAGAGCGCGGGCTTTTGCCTCATAAGTTTGCTGTACACTAGCCTGTAAACTCCCTCCTACCATTTCATGATCCGAATCGAGATTCGGAGGACCTCCGTTGGGGACATGACCGGATAACGATGACTGGTTTGTGAAAGTATTGTCGCGATTAGAGTCATAGAAAGATTCTAGGGAGCGCTTTGCATCCATTCTAAGACTTGCTGATCTGCGCATACTTTCATCCAGCATCATGTTTTTGGCTTGAGCAGGACGATCAACGAGCAGACCTTCAGGATCGGCATTGCTGCTGAATAATGCAGCCTTGCCCAGGGCATCTACCATCAAGGAGAGGGAAAAGTCCAGACTGGGGCGAGGAGACGCCTGCGACAGGCTTGGCGGAGGCGCAAACAAGACGGGAGGCAACAAGTCATCAGCAGGCTGAGGGGGCAGTCTCAAGCGGCGGTTTGACGGGGTTCCGAACTGCATGGAGGGCGTAGACAGGCCATGGTCATAATAGGACGAACCTGAACGCAGACGAGAGGGCACGACAAACGAATCAATATCGGACACGTCAGTCACCGAGCTTGCGACTGATAATGCCTTTTTGTGGGAGAATGCATTGTAACCTGGCTGCTGAGAAAGAGAATCTTTTTGGAACGAATGATATTGGGTATCGCCAGTCAACGACGTTGGGGGTGGCACACTCATGGAGCCCGATGTCCTGTGACCGATAGACCTTCTCACTAGTGAAGGCCCAGATGACTTGGGGTACAAAGAGGAAGACGATACCGGGGAAGCAGCTGATGCCGACCCCGACGCCGACCCCGACGCCGACGCCGATGCTAAAGCTGCTGCTTCGGCCAACAGCTTAGCCAGGTGAGGAGGGGTGATGTAGAACTGATGCTGAGGGTCTAATGAGTTCATAAATGCGGCACCATCAATAGCCGAAGGTTCGAGGCCTGGGCGTAAATGAGGGCTTCCTTGCTGCAATACCTGGTGAAGACGAGACGCCGACGAGGGGGACATGCTAGCGAAAGAAGGCGATGGAGGGGTGGGGAAAGATAAGGGTGTTGATTTGCGAGACCGTTGCTTGCGAGGGCGCAGTTCCGAACGGTTAGTTGGAGAGACACGCATGAGAGGCGTGAAGAAATCGGGCTGTCCTTGCTGAACGATTCTGTTTGAGTTTAATTCTGCGGAGGGCAGGCCATGAGAGGGAGAAGCGTTGACGGAGATGTTCATTGTATGAGAGACACGATGAGGCAAAGATGAAGGGTTGGGAGGCCGACCACGCTTCTTCCTCAAGGGAGGAGAGAGGGGAGCAGGGAATTGCAGCAGCAAAATATTTGTGATAGCCGACGGTTGCTGTGACGAAGACTTGGCGGATGACAGAGACGAGCGGGCCTTTTTGATCAGCTCCCGAGCGTCATCAGAAGATAGCAGGGCAGCCACAGCAGACAAGTTTGAGGCCAGGCGAGGTATCATGGACTGAATTGAAGAAAGCCAACGAGTGCTAAGAGTGAGGAAAAAAAGCGGGCCGAGGTGTGAAAAGAACGAATGAGAGAGGGAAACACAAGACCGGAAATGAAAGTTGCTGGGCGAAAAAGAAGGAGAGTATGGGAAAAGACCAGCAGCAGTGAGTGGGACAGCAAAGAAGGACAAAAAGTCTCTGATGGCGACCAATCGTCGGAAACAAAGTAGCAAAGTAAGGTTAAAGAGAGAGACAGAGATATCCGGCCGAGAAAAAAAGAAGCCTGCTTCTGACGCCCAATTGTAATCACCTGTTCAAAGAGCACAAGCCAGGAGGCCCAAATAGTGTACCCCTCCTAAAAAAAGAAAACCCCTACCTCACACTCAATTGAAGGATGGTGTCGATGGAGGTAACCTTGATGAAATGTCAATGCTTAATGGATATGGATCTTTAATTGGACTCCGTATTGGAACTTGTGATGCTACCAGATCTTTATCACCAGCAGAAGGTTAGGTTTGCGCTTACCACTTTATATATATCTGAAATCTACTTCAATCACGGGGTTTGCTGGTAGGGCCGGTATTCACACCACACCAATTCAAGTTGGATTGTCAGCTTAGTCTAGCTAATGCCTCGTTGGCGGCCCGCTATCTTCTCCATACCTGTTTCTGACACCACCTTTCACGTGGAATATTTGTATAAACAGAATTCTATTCAATGCCAATGAATAGCATTCGCTCGATCACCCGTTGGATGGTAGGTGATACCCGAATCCGGGGCGGATATGAGATTATTATATTTGCGCATGATTCTAAAAACAGTCCATTTTACTTACCTTGGATCGCTTACACGCGTGCAACCGGAATCGCGTCTCGCGTTTAGCGGCAAACGGCCTGTGAATCATATAGATTTAATTCAAACCTTATCGCTATATTACCGCCGGTGCGTGCAAGGTTTGAATCGGGACCAGCTTCATGCGGCTGATGTATTGGCTGTGGTACTTTTGTCAGTGAATAAAAATCTCCTGGCCACGCGTTTTTTTCCTAATGGGGATAAATTGATGTTCATGATACGCGTGCCAGCACTGAATCCGATAAATGACTCGCGTCAAGCTTCTATACTGGTGATTTTTGTGATATCTGAGCGCTTGCGCACACGATTTTCTTCGATGCGTATTTGCCGTGTTGGCCGCATCCAGTCGTTAGCTAAATTTGGAATCGTCTTCTATAAGTTTTTCATGAAGCTTGTAAACAATAAGGGGTGTTAGTGAGTATGTTTGGAAAGGACTTTTAAGAAAGCTACAACTTGCTTGGAGTGCCAACCTTATGACCTCCTTCGTTTCAATTAATTCTGTATGTAATTGAGAGACCATCGTATCACATGCATTGCATTTGAATACCAATATGGGACAGTTTGTGTAACGTTTTCAGCAAACAAAAAACGAAGAGGCAGATGCGCTGAATATTATTGAGGCAATAGTCTCGTAATATACAATAGAACGAGTTCCGACTGATCATTATCGCGACTGGCATTGGATCTGAAGTGGCACGAAATCGGGAGTTGCAGTGACTGTTTTGCAAGGCTACCAAAGGTTAGGAGCCTCAAATTTGCCTTTGCCTTTGCCTTTGCCTTTTTTCTTCCCCGTTTCGTTCACAGACGAGATTATGGCTGCGAAAAAAGGAACGTCGTCTAATATAATTTCAATTTGATTCCGGATGTCCAATTTTGGACTGGCGCTGAAAACGTATTCGATGACTGCGTTTATACTTTTGTCGCGTGTCCAGATCTGGGAACAAAATGCATTGCAACCAACGTTGGGGAATGGGGTGGGGAGAAACGGCGGTGAAAGCGGGGGTCATGGGCGTTTAAAATTTTCCTCCGGGGGATCGGCTACATGAATGGTTTTTCGAGCCAAGTGATAGGCTCCCCTATTTTCTTTGGATAGTACTGTATAATATGTGAGGGGGCCCCAGTCATTGGATGCTTCTCAAGAGTCATGGGGATTATGGTGCGGTTGAGGAAACGACAATGCTGCTGTTTCTTCTACGCTCGGAACAATGTATAGGGGTAATATTTTAAAGTACAGCAGATTATCAGTTCTCATGATATTTACAATCCGTGACTGTTACAAGGCGGTGCACAAGTCGTTTCAAAGAGGGCATCGAGAATTACAAGGCGATGCACAAATCGCTTCAAAGAGTGCATCGAGAGTCAAACAGCAAATCGATAGACTGCAACAAAAGACGAAATACTAACAGGACACAAGTATATTTATATGCATCGGTTTCATTTCAGCTTGATTGCAATCCTCCAAATGAAACCAGATCATTTTTCAAATGAGGTGTTGTAAATCTTTATTGCCAAAAGCATATTTGGCGGAGGTTTAATCAACTTGAATAGATACTTTGAAAAAGTGCACATTTGAACTTGGCAACAACTATTGAGATTGTTCTCATAGAGAATGTACTATAAAGAGTATCAACACCACGGACTAATCTTTCTTTTCTGCCCCATCCAAGATCTCCCACACGCCTCAAAGATTGCAAACTTTATAATGCACCGTCCCTCCCTCAATCTCTTATCGTCTATTCGCACTGCACGAATCCCAACCTCCTAGCCATCGAATAACAAACTCATAGATCTCCGTTGATCAAGCTCAACATATGACGTCATCATGGCGCCGACGTCCATCACTGAACCGCCACGTGACCTATACGAGGGGCCCTCTTCACCTCACTATAACGCGTACCGGGCCATGCCTCGGAAATTGGGTTTGATTTCGGAGTTCACTCTCTGGTATTGTACATGACGCTCAATCCTCATACCACTGAAAGAGAATTCTCAGGTTTACCTGGGGCTATAGGGATCTCCATAGGATTACCGGCGTTGATTGTATTCTTCGGTCTTGTCTTTAACCAGACTTATTGCCAAAAGGGGTGGACTTTGGATGTGCATGCCATTCTTGCACAGCTTCCTCAGAATCGCAATGAATGGTATGCGCTAGTATTTGATTATCAAACGTGGTTTGCGTATATCGTATGGTTTTCAGCTCTTGTGGCTGCAAGTCTTATTTTACCTGGAAAGCACGCTGAAGGCACCCAATTGCGTGACGGCAAAAGACTAGACTATACGGTGAATGGCTTGGCCATCACCAGTTCATTATTAGCCCTTTTGGCTGCCCGCTTCTTCACTGCTTCCAACTATTATCTTGCGGAATTGGACTTCCTCTATACGCATCACCTTCAATTGACCTTTGTCACTATTATTTTCTCCTTCTTGCTCGCCGTGTTTGTGCATATATGTTCGTACATTCCCCTTTCCCAAAGCAATGGAGCCGGCACTCGCGACCGTATTCTTTCGGAAAACGGTAATACTGGCAATGTCATTTATGATTGGTTTATTGGTCGTGAATTGAATCCTCGTATCGGATCATGGGACATTAAGCTTTTCTGCGAATTGAGACCCGGAATGTTGCTTTTGTTTCTTATCAATTTGGCTTGTGCTCACCATCAGTATCATGCAATCGGCAGAGTATCAGATGCAATGATCTTGGTCAATTTGCTTCAAGCGTTCTATATCTTTGACGGTGTCTTGAATGAAGAAGGCTGTTTGACAATGATCGATATCACCACCGACGGTTTCGGGTTCATGTTGAGTTTTGGCGATTTGGCATGGCTTCCATTCGCATACTCGTTGCAAGCACGTTTCTTGGCTGCATCGCAAATACCCACGTCGCCTCAATTGGGTTGGTTGAATGTCCTGCTTATTTGCGCTTTAATGGGGTTGGGATACTATATTTTCCATTCATCAAACCAACAAAAGAGTGATTTCAGACAAGGCCGCTTGGAGGGAAAAAAATTGCGGTGTATCAAGACTAAAACAGGCTCACGATTACTTGCAGATGGCTGGTGGGGATACTCGCAACATATCAATTACCTTGGTGATTGGCTTATTGGATGGCTGTGGTGCTTGCCCACTGGTTTCGTCACTCCCCTAACATATTTCTACGTCGTCTACTTTGCCCTGTTACTTTTACATAGACAAACGCGTGATGAGGCAAAGTGTCGGGCAAAATATGGTGACCTGTGGACTGAGTATGAAAAGTTGGTGCCGTATAAAATCGTTCCATTTGTTTATTAGAATTCATGGAAATGAACGAAACGAAGGATCGATGGACATTGAGTAGAAAGGTAGACTGCTACGAATCAGATTCAGATTCCACCTCTGTGAGTTAATCGCATTTTCAATAGTATAATTGAGTACGAACGTAAAAATTTTAAATGACGCGATACAAGATGTGGTCTGCGTACCCAATGTGCCGTGTTGTGTGTCACTACAATTTACGTTTCACATTGAAGAGAAAAAGTTTCGACATCGAGGAGGGACGGTTTAGACATTGAGTTACATTTCAAAGCATGCGTCAAAGAACTCCTCATGCAACGAGCCTCTTGATTGGAGTTTGCGCCATTCACGTATATTGTAGATGCCTTCACCAATATTAAATTAGTAAAATCGTGGAACCCATAAACAACAACAAAGCATCTTCTTAAAATCTTATTCCCGGTTGAGGCGGATGGTACACGCTCTTGATTGGACCTACTCATTGATAACGACCTTTCATGTCCGATGATTCGCTTCCCCCAGAAATGTATTGTTGCTGTATGGTTTTGCTATAATGATTCTTCACCATCATTCTTTATCCAGCCATTCAAGGTCAATGGGTATGGCATCGAAATCGTAAATGTCTATTTGCATATGATTAATAACTACACGATTGCATTCAAGTATGTCAAGATGACAATTCACTGTGAGACCCTTCTTTCCTAACTCGTTCTCCTTTTGACAACCAGGAAAGCTCCCGTACTCGTTCTTCATTTGACGATCAAGGTAAATCCCTTACACATTCATTAGCCAATCAGAAAAGATTCAACATTACCCACTTCTTTTGCCAATCAGGAGAGGTTCTCCCTCACACACTTCATTTGCCAATCAAGGAAGTCATCCCCCTTACTCATTCTTCTTTTGCCAATCGACTTGTTTTTCAAATGCACCATAAGAAATTTCCACCGATGTGATCCATTTCAATGCAACGTACAAGACTCCAATCATAAGGCCACTCACAATAGCACACATCCAAATACCTGGAGTGAAGAATTGATAGTTAGTGAAAAGATTGGGGTTGCGATTGACAAGGGTTTGATTCAGACCAGCTCTGGAGATGCCCAGGCCATTCTCTGGAGCATCAGGTTCCACAAGAACCAATTCCTCGGCCGCTTCCAATTCTTGTTCGACATCCATTGTCAATCGTGCGATATCGGATGAGTCCAAAGCTTCGAGCTCGGGAGAAGCTTGGCGTTTATGGAAAACGTCAATGTCGATAATCTCCTTGACATATTCCCTAACATCTTGAATTGTTGAATGAAAGGGAGGAACACCTTGGACTAAAACATGCGAGTTTTGTTTTGGGGTGAACTGCAGGATGTTGTGGTCATATATATCAATAACAGAGACCTGGGGGTTCGGTCCAGATAAGGAACACGAATTGTCCAAGGGAAAGGTGGCCATTTTCAACGAGGAATAATGGACATTATTGATAGCAAGAGGGCTGGAGTCAGACCCCGAAGTAGAATTAGAATCATGTACAAGGGATCCCAGTAATCCATGGACTCTGTATATGATCAAATGTTCATTAGCTTGACAAGATGCTTTCGAGAATTGCTCTATTGATGGGTACAAATCGACAGCTTCAACGATATAATGATGATCGAAAGGAACGGCCAACTTCAGACCAGCAATAGGAGGGAAATATAATAACGGAGCAGTATCTGAAAAAGCCAGAACTATTGAAATGACACCAGAAACAGTTAAAAGCCCGCGCAACCTCATCTTCAAAAGTGACTCGTCTCTGAGGTGTACACTATCACCTTCTTTCCTATCGACACTCGACATTATCGCATTCGTGAGAGTGATTATGTAAGCATTTTGACAAGAGGAAGGACAGATTCACCGAATTCCATCCATACCGAGGTATCCGCGGTGGCCTTAGACTCATGTTGATCTCGCAAAGAGCCATGAGATCACTGTTAAATCCGCAATGAACTCTAGGCTGTGGTGTTTGTAAATAGCGACATGTGCGCCTGCATATAACGTCTCGCCACACCCGACGAGGCAGGCCTGCACAGGGCCGACTTGTAAGCTTTGGCAAGCTCTTTAAAGTTGTTGATAGACAAGTAATCGAAGAAGGAGATCATGGCAGATGTTCCAAAGTATGTGTGCAGCACAATGTTGCGAAGAGGCTGGGAAGACTAACACGGACAGAATAGTGGTGCAAAAGCTTATGCTTTTCACGGCAGCAATGATCATATTGCCATTATCGACCTTCTTTTTCACCCAATGGTTATTTGAGAATAACACATTGGCTCTGGGAGGTGTTGCTGCTGTTACAGCAAATATCGTATTGATTGGCTATGTCATTGTTGCCTTCATGGAAACAACAGAGGAAGAAAAGGGTCTTTCCGAGAAGAAGAGACAGTGAGATGGATTCGGTAGTTATGTATACCATAATATCTGATCACTCTATCAGAGTCCCATGTATCTTTCGTAGTATACTCTAGTCATCTGTCCTATCTTTGGTAACACATTTCAAGTCATTTGTCATATCTTTCTAATACATTTCAAGTCACCTATCATCTCTTAATAGCAGAATGCAAGTCATCTGTAGCCGACAAAGGACACAGTTTGGACCGGATCTGGATGTTGATGAAATTTTTCACTCAGACCGTGAAATTACCTTCCTTCCAACACCCTTCCTTCTACTCACATGGTCCATCAATTATCTTTGACTCTGAGTATACCTCACTCAAAGTATTTGCAGACAATCTCAACCCTTCAAGCATTGACGGGACTTCTTCTGCCCCAATCTATAGGCACTTATACTCTTCTCACCAAACCCCACAATGTATTCCGACCGAAATTCGAGCCTGGCAAGGTCAATCAGATAGAACAGTACTATATGAAATGTACTACTTCATGGGATGATTCGAACGGTGATCCGGTCGAGATTGATATTTCGGTGCCTATTCCGAAACCACTGTCTACTGCTATGGTATCGGCAGATAAAATGTTTGGCGGACAAGACTCAAACTCTGATTCGTCGCCGGTGAAACACACATGGACTCTTCTGATTGCAGATATCCCCGTCGCTGGGAAGAATATGCTTTGCTCTGCTCAGAATATCTATGAGAGTACATTTGTCCATGCTCATACCGTGGCTACTGAAGAGACTATAATACATGAGACTGATTCTTCTAGTAATACTGCGTCTATGGGTAGCATCCTGGACCTGACAGGTTCATCCAACAATACTGCGTCTATGGGTGGGACTGGCTCAGCGAGTAATACTGCGTCTATGGGTAGGACTGGCTCAGCGAGTAATACCGCGTCTATGGGTGGGACTGGATCATCGAGTAATACTGCGTCTATGGGTGGGACTGATTCATCGAGTGATTCCCGTTCCATGGGCAATAGGCAAAATGCAACTGATCCAATTGAGGATCTGGTAATAATCGAAACTAGGAAGACCGTGGAAGAGGTGAAAGGCCAAGACACCGGCCTTTCAGATGTCAAAGAACAGTCTTCTCGTGGCAGTGGCGTACAAGTGGTGGCCGATGATAATGAGGAGAAGACCATTGATACAGATACCGTGGACAACTTATCAGGTCAAGTGAGTGGCGCGGGAGCCATTCCCGGCTCCAAACTGGAAGATGATGTGATTATAGATCTACTGGATACAGACAATACGAAGGCTAACGATGAGGTTGATATGATTATGGATATACTGGATACAGAAAATACGAAGGTGAAGGATGAGGGTGATATGGAAGTTGAAGAGATCAAAGATAATGAGATCAATATCGGTACACCCTTGCCATTGAAAGACCTAGACTCAACTAATCAACCTGATGGAGCACATGATGATATGCAAGGCTACCTGAACATTGATGAATTCATGTCTGGTGGTGATCAGTCAAAAAGACCTGATGTTGCTCAGTCACAAGTAGTATCTGTTGAGTCAGACAATGAAATGATGATTGATGATCCCTCCGCCAGCGCGCGTGATACAAAGGTTGCAAATCCCAATACTGATCCTCTGGATCAAGATCACAATCAAACCCGCAATCAAGACCACAATCAAGACCACAATCAAACCCGCAATCAAGACCACAATCAAGACCACAATCAAGACCACAATCAAGACCACAATCAAGACCACAATCAAGACCACAATCAAGACTACAATCAAGACCAAAATCAAGACCACAGTCAAGACCGCAGCCAACCTCAATCGGCCACTTCCCCCACATTCAAAGTTGTTGAGCGCCGTCGAGACCTGTCCCTCAATTTTTTGGAGGAATTGGGCTATGACGTGATCAACCAATATTGGATCAAAGGAAAGCGATTCTTTTATGGAGATGTGATTATTGAAATATACAAGGTGTTTGTACGTGATGATGACCTCCCCTCTGGCGAGACTAACATTCCACTCAGATTGCTCGACGTGTCAAATACTTTTCAGGTGAGATCCTATATCAATATCCCTAAAGCCACTGACGTTGAGCTTATTAGTGCGGGTGTCAAACAGTTACAAAAGCTCAAGGATTTGCTCAAAAGTTTGTTTGTGTTGGAAATCCCGGATCGCACATATATGGACATGAGGGTGAAAAAGTAGTTCCGAGGGTAGAAAGATTACACGGCTTGTACTTGGCTGGACTTGTGCTTGGCTAGGCTTGAACTTATATATATTGATCAGACCTTTTATCTCGAAATACTGGCTCATGCCAGTCGATATCAGAGTACAGAATTACATGTCCATTCACCTCTTGATCAGACCTTTGATCTCGAAATACGGGCTCTTGCCAGTCAATGACAGGATATCGAATCCCATTTCACCCTTTTCAACATCCCTTTGCTGCGGTAGTTCATGGATTTCTTCGAGTAAGCTCTCGAGTGTGTGCGGTTTATCGGGAATATGATCACATGCAAGTAGACGAAAGTGGGGATTTGACGGATGCAATCCTGGAGTGGAGGGATCATCCTCATTTTTATATAGTGCCAGGATAAAAGACATTTGAACACGTAAAGCATTTAGCATACGCTTTTCTTGCTCCTCACTAATCTCAGAACTTAGCCCGGAAAGGGCAAGTACTTTATAAAGCACCGCAGAATCAATATCTGATTCGACTTTTAAATGAGTGGCTTTGGCCATTGACCATGTAGGTTTCAGTAACAAATCGATAATATCCGATCGAGATTGTAATTGAGGTCCTACTTTTGGGATTGTTGATGAATAGCGTATCCAAGTTCTGATCATTGAGTTGTTCAGAAGAAGCGTAAAACTGGGAAAAATCAAGTTTAGAGGATACAGGCGAGAAACAGAAAAGGAGAGAGAGATAGAAAGAGGGAGCGCGAGAGAGAGGAAACAGGATTTTGAATCGAGAGGAATTCAGCGTGTTATCAACGTTGTGAATCCAATCAGACTCATGCAACGTTGCATCGGTTGACCGAAAAATGATTTTGATCTCTCAGAGAAAGGTGCCCTAGATCTCTTTAGCCAACACAGTCGTCAGTCTCTGACCTTCGTCTGATTTCGGTGGGAAGGCCATGCGTACATTCGAAATTAGGCAAAATGGTACATGCAATATAACTTGCAATTCTTAGAATATAATACTTTTCTTACTTTTATCTCCAATTACGCCTTCTTCAACTCTTGCTTCTTCTTTTCAATTTGTTTGCGCTTCTTGGACAAGTCTTCTTGTCTGGTCTCCTTCTGCTCAATACCGTATTGCATCTTCTTATATAACTTGCGCTGTTTGTTGGTCATCATGATCTTCTTGAGTTCCTTTTCTTCATCTTCGGCCAGTCTCTTTTTGCCACGAGTCTTCTTCGATGCTGCTTCCTCAGATTTGGCTTCAGAAAATTTCACTCCCTCAGCCTCCATCTCCAATTCCTTTTGTGCAATGAGATCCTCATCCTCTTCTTCCTCCTGGTCATCTTGATCTTGATCCTCAGTATCAGATCCGACATCGACTTGGTCAACTTCCTCCTCAGCATCAGCACCATCGGCCTCAGTCACGGCATTGGGATCATATGTTCCTGCATCTCCCCATGGTGATAAGTGTGGGGGCAAGACCTCTCCAGGAGCGTATGAGCTAACAGGCAACAACTCACCTTTATTTATGCAGTCAAATACCCATTGCGGCTGTATATACGTGCGGCCAGCAACCTTGTGAGCTAATTTGGGTCGATCAGAAATATGGTGAGTGACATTGTCAATGTTGAGACGTGCGAAAGCTTCGGGTTGGTTCGCTTGTAAATCGTCCATTGCAACTTCACTAACGATTTTTCCTCCACCACTCAACACGAGCAATTCCAAAATGTCTAACGACACTTCGCGTCCGACAAAAAACACAAAGTCACCAAAGATCGTCGACGTGGGCGCCGCATACTTGCTCGGCTGAGCCAACGTATCGCCCGTATCGTTATTGCGGGACTCAAATGTGTCCAATTGAACGTCTTCGACCAGTTCCGGTTCCTCCGCATCAGCAGCCGCATCCTCGTTGTCGTCCTTGTTATTGGCTTCAAGCGCACGAGAAATACTAGCACTCGATAAAACCTCGGCTACGACGCCTTCATTATCTTCAGCATGTTTGGATTCCGCCGGCAATAATGCCTTGACACCTTGGTCCTTGGTTTGCAAGACATAAGACGACAATCCACCAATCCCCTTCAACTTTTCAATGTCAATGGTCGGAGGGTAAATCAACCCTGCATCATTGTATAATCTGAACAATACAAAGTGTAAGAGGGTCGAATAGAATTCCAAAAAGGTAAGCATGATGCGGAAATCAACATCGGTGGGGATATTGGTGGGGAATTTGAATGGAACCAACCACCGAACCTCTTGTCCCTTGACATTTGCCTGATAATAAACGCCTTTAATGGATACAAAGACCTTGGTAACTAGACGTTCCTTGGCCACATATGCGAGCCATTGGTTGCACAAACGTTCGGCCTCCTTGGTGACTCTGTGACTAACTCTATCGGTAGCGGGCAAGTTTGCAAACAAAAATAACATGTTCAAAGGATCATCGATATCACGCAACGCATCCATAAAAGTGGGGTACCTTTCCTTGATGATATGTTCCAAAGTATATTGGGGACGGTTCAGTTCCAACTTGAGGGCATCATGGACCTCGCCTCTTCCTAAAGCGCGTTGCAATTTCTTTGCAAAAGTCTTGTGTTCACGGAATTTGGCCAAAACAGGCTCGTGCATAAGGTATTGAATATCTTTAGCATAGTAGAAGGTCACGGGAGCAGTCGATCCCTTATTAGCCTTCTTTTTGTTGCGAGGTTCCCGAGGGTAAATACCTTTGAAGATACAGAGACGACGGAAATCAGCAAGTGACACTTGCAATTTCTTCACTGCCTGAGTCCTAGTGATGAAGTTCTTGGCACTTCCAGAAGCACCTCTCTTTTTGATCTTTGCCATTGTGGTTGAAAGATGCAAGTGATTGTTATGAGATGGGATGAGATGGGATGAGATGAGGTGCCCCGAAAATTTAGTAGCGGCTACAAACGAGTGACGATCACGTGAAGTGCGATGTGATGGCATCAGATTTAAATTAAGGTAGAGGAAATTGACGGAGAGGCTTGAAGGAGTTTGTATCTAAAATTATAGGTAGAAATACGAGAGAATAGAGACGGACGGCTAATGTGGATAAAGGTATGCTAAAACAAAGCATTGTATTAAGTCAAAGATTCATGAGGCGAGTCCCTAACGAGGAAGTAAAAAAGAAAAACAAATGATTCCGCCCAGGATCGAACTGGGGACGTTCTGCGTGTTAAGCAGATGCCATAACCAACTAGACCACGCAACCATTTTTTTCTCATTGAAAATCAAACTGCCACCATCACAAAACATACTGTGAACTAATCATCCAGACTGTCACAAAGACTTATCAGTCGACAAAATTCTGTTTTGTTGAAAAGAACAATCTCCTCCACCGCCATTTACTTGGAATGCGAGTAGTATCGTAGGAGCGCCCGACTTTTGGGAACACCCGGGCTCTTGAGAACACCGGGGCTCTTGGAATCGCTCCTACTGAGTGGTCTTTCTTAAGGAGCGAAAAAAATTCGTCTCGCCGTTTACAGGCAAATATTTGGTGGCACCGGGCTCAATTGGTAATCTCCAACGTCAATTCCGTATCTCTCGGGACATTCTGCTTCAGTTTTGTATCACCAATGTCGTTTCCAGATGTTCTCCAAAGGGGTGAGGACTTTCTAGGCGACATGCCTCGTCATCTGGTCATTTGGAATTATGCTTCTCATGCAACTTGCTTTGCAATGTCCATGGGGTTCAAAGCCATGTTCAATACTTTTTATAATCTCAAGCTTTTCGATATCGAAAAGTTGGATAAGGCCTTGGCAAAGGCTCGCAGAGAACTGCGTGGCTTGGTCACGGTCATGAATCATATGTCCGTGGTAGATGATCCGGGATTTTATGCCGCTCTCCCCATGCGATATCATTTGGATATCGATACCGTCCGGTGGGGATTTGGCGCCTATAATATTTGCTTCTCCAATAAGGCACTTACTCTATTTTTCAGTTTGGGCAAGATCTTGGGCACTAAACGGTTCGGTGAAGGCCCCTTTCAAGGTTCTTTGGATGCCGCCATCAGAATCTTGAGTCCAGATGATACCATGGATTTGGAGTATTCTCCCGGTGTGCAAGCAGTGGAGAAACCATTTCTACTCCAAGAAGCCAGTATGAACAAGCCTTCCTTCTCTGCATCAAAGGACCTAATCAAGTCCATCAAACCATCGCCCGCATCCACTTCGACCCTCATGTCGAAGCTGCCATTTGTACGTCACGAAACATCGTGGTTTCATGTGTTTCCTGAGGGGTTTGTATTGCAACTACAGGAACCGCACAGTAACCTGATGCGCTACTTCAAGTGGGGAGTCTCCCGTCTCATACTAGAAAGCACACGAGCACCTGTGGTGGTACCGATATTCGCACATGGATTCGAGAAGGTTGCGCCGGAAGATTCTGCGGGTACAGGCTTCAAGCGGTATATTCCCGCTAACATCGGCGCAGCAATTGAAATATTCATCGGCGATGAAGTGGCTGATGATAAGATCGAGCTTTATCGCTCAAGATGGAGAACCCTATGCGAAAAATATATCGATGTCGAGAATCCATCCGACCTTTCATCGGAATTGAAAACTGGTGAAGAAGTCAATAACTTGCGTTCAGAATTAGCAGCAGATTTACGTGATGCCGTCTCCCAAGTACGTACTAGTACCGGCAAGTTCCCGCCCGAAGATCCTCGGTTCAAAAGTCCGGCGTTCTGGACGGAGTATACAAAGACAGAGGGGAAAAGTGCTCCTGATGTCAAGTTTATTGGACAGAACTGGGCTATAAAGCGATTACAAAAACATTTACCGGAATATCTGGAAGAGGAGCCGAATTGATGAACATATCAACGAGCCGAGAAGGTGTTCATGGAGAATTTGCCGATGAACCATGAGGGACTTTGAGGAGGATTCCACCGAGGATTCTACCGAGAATTCTGCCAAAAATTCCACCGAGGATTCTAACGAGAATTCTATCAAGGATTCCACCGAGAATTCCACCGAGAATGCCACCGAGGATTCTAACAATTATTCTACCGAGGATTTTACCGAGGATACTACCAAGGGACCACCTCAAACATCACTAATTTCATTTTTCATAGAACCAAAACATTTTTTTGCCAGCTGAAAATTCGCCTATTGACGCTTGAGCCGGATGATGCTGCTATGATTAGACATGTCGTTTTATACAGAACAGGAAGATTGAATCGTATACCTGGCCGGTCTAGTGCTTTCCAAACACGTAATGTATGGACAAATCCACTTAGCCAGTTTTTGAATCGGACAAAACCGCAGCCTCGCGATGAGCCTCTACCGATTCTCGAACGACCAGAAATCGTCTCTTCTCCTTCGGAAGCACAACTCATCGCGGACTTGAAACATTATCTGCGCACGAATGATATTCCGAATAAGCTCCGTCAAAAATTGTTGGCAAAGAAGATCCTGGTCATCGCTAATTGGCCTCATCAATATAGCCCTGCTCTAATCAATAATATCGATGATATCTTCAATGCGGTCTTCAAACTATACAATAAGAATATCGATCTGTTCTTGCCGTTGTCTGAGCAGATCCTACTCTTTTCAAATTCGGCATCGCTGTTACAACTGCATCTCGATAGCAAACAATTCCCGCGATATGCCTATTTGCTCATTCAAAACTTTTTGCGTCAAGATCCAAAGGATATCCCCATGGCAGTGCTCATTCAAATGGTGCAATTGGGCTCTATTACACGTGGTATTGAGATGCTGCTTCAAGCGCTCTTGCTGAGTTACGGTTCGAAATTGACTTCATCTTTCTCCCAACACTTGATCGATGCTCAGACAAATGATAAGTCTCTCGCGCTCGTCACTTTCCAGTTGCTTGCATCCAATCTGTCTCAGTATAACTTGGTGGATGAAACCATCATTCGATCTTTCAAGAGGTTTATCGAAAACCAATTCTCGGTAGAGCCTCCAGGCGCTCACGAATACTTGGATTTGGATCGCAACCTCGATAATATAATTCATATTGTGAACGACTTCTTTATGGCGAGATCTTTGGATATATCCACGCATTTACACTTGATGAAGTTAATGCATGACTTACTCGGGGCCAATAACAATGATCAAGGCCGCAATTCATTGACCAAGGCGACAGACAAATTATTCGTCGACCCGAGCCGCAATGCGTGGATTGAAGTAAAGCAATCGCTCTTTGCACAAGCATTGGATGATGAAGACTTGCTCGACACCATCTTGTTACTCGCATGGTCAGATGTCAAATACTCAAAGTGTGCTCGAGATCTCAGCGAGTTTATAGCGCAAAATGATGTCAAGTTCTCGCTGGCGATCAGGCTTCAAGCGCAAATCTACACAATGATATCTGTCAAGGGTAGCAATGAGAGCGAGGTCGTCTCCAATGTATTGCTGGTTATCAACGAATACTGCGAAAAGAACGATCCCAATTTGAGTGAAATATTCGCGAGATCAATCCAATGCGCGATGGCATCAGGCTCGATATCTCCCACAGGCGAATTTGTGGCTCGAATCTGCGCCTACTTCAACCTGTTGGGAACTGAGACTACTTTGGGAGTATACAAGATACTTATCGACGCTGCTATTTCTAAACGCAATTATAATGATGCCATGTCCATCTTCGAAGATAGCATAATGGCTTATGCCGATTGGCCCAAAGAGCGCGATCCAGCAGTGTTGAAAACCTTGAACGACTTGATCATTTTGACACGCGAATCCTTGGCTGACGTTACCCACATTTTCCCCGTTTTTATCAAGATCAAGCAGCAAATGTCCATGCAACAGTGTAATGCTGAAGCCATCACCAGTTTAGCCACGAAAATGTTGGAGGCTGAATACGTGGGAGACCTCATTGAAATGTTGAAGCGGGAATTGCCCAAAATTACGACTGATTCATGGCCCAAATTGCCCATGGAAGGCATGGCAGGGTCGAAATACCGCGCCCTTTTCCAAGTGCTCCACGACTTCATTATTGAATATACTGGCGAATCAACTCATGAGACTAATTGGGTCTTATACGGTGAGCTCCATAAGTATTTCATGGTCCCGTTCGACTCATACTTGCCCGCAATGAAATACTTTTGCGAGCATGGCCGTGCCAATGCGGCGCTAATTATATTCAGGCAAGTTCGGAAACTCCACGAACTTCATGGCCATCACTTCCAGGCACCACTGCGAGAAATGTACGTATATCTCCTACAACAGTTTGGTGATAAACTATATGAGGAAGGAGTCATCGAAGTACACGAACATTTGAAAACGGACATTCTGTTGCCGCAAC
>JAKTTQ010000036.1:0-17697 GCA_030581555.1 [Candida] argentea
ACACCAGACGAAGTAGTAGTAAGAACAGTGACGAACCTGTAGGCAGCAAGCTGCCTCTAAACTGAATTATCATAGGACGATCGTTGTAGGGGACGTGGAGTTAGTAATGGACAAACCAGATGAAGTAGTAGTGAGAATAGTGACGAACCTGTAGGCAGCAAGCTGCCTCTAAACTGAATTATCATAGGACGATCATTGTGGGGGATATGGAGTTAGTAATGGACAAACCAGATGAAGTAGCAGTAAGAACAGTGACGAACCTGTAGGCAGCAAGCTGCCACCAATTCGAATTCTCATAGGACGATCATTGTAGGGGATGTGGAGTTAGTAATGGACAAACCAGATGAAGTAGTAGTAAGAACAGTGACGAACCTGTGGGCAGCAACCTGCCTCTAAACTGAATTCTCATAGGACAGTCGTTGTGGGGGAGGTGGAATTAGTAATGTAGCCTCCAGATAAAGCAGCAGTGAGGACAGTATTGACCATGTAGCCAGCAATCTGCCATACTACTTTGCCATATTAGTAGTGTCAGATCCCGTAGATTCAGAATTATCAATCTCGATAGTAATAATGGGAGTAGTCCAAACATTGGAAGTGGAAGATCCGCCGGGGAAGGGAGGAGTAGTAGAAGACAAGTTGCCCCCATAATCGGTTTCCACGCTACCTCCTGTTCTCAAAGGCCGGAATGATCTGCTATTGCGTTTTCTGGGTGAGTGCGAAGATAGGAAAACAGAGGAAGGCGCGCCCTTTATATGTCATTAGCGAGTCAAGCCGAAATTTCTTTTTCGTGACTGCAAAAAACTCCTGTAAAAAAGTCGAAAATAAAAGCCCAGAGGCCTCATCCCCGCCCCTATCATTGCCATCGAATCACCATCTGGTAGCCTACATCTGTATAAGCGGATTGACACCAATGTTGCCCTACCTTCGAATTCTCCTCATGACGCTACAGGCAAAAGAGTGATGAGAGGGTCAAGTTTTTTGCAGTCCTGAAAAAAAGTGGCGAAATGTGGGGATTTCACACGGTCAAGCCTGCATCCTTTCGTCAGCTCAGCGAGAAGCAGCGAGACACGACCCCATTCGTGGCTCCATCGGCATGAGCCTCCCTCGGCATTTCACGAGAGGAATGGATGGGCTTCTGGAAACATTTGAAGATGATCTACACCGATACCACCTCAAGGCTGCCGACTCATTGCATCGCGTCTGCCTTGACTCTTACAGATACGCTATGAGATCGTTGTCAAGCTGCCCTGTGTGTGGGGAAGGTTTGAGCGTAGACCAATTCGACCATTCTCTTTTACGCTGTGTGGTCGCCCGGACAGCCTGGACCATACTTGGGCTTCCGAGAGCATCACCCAGCCTCTACCACCTAGTTGCCAACCATACAGCCACATCGACTCTAACCTCACAAAATGGGCAAATTTCTCGGATTCATGGACATCGTGCGTCGAGTACGGCTGCCATTGGCAGACCGACCCAATCTCCATGATAGCGCCCATTGAGGGTTGCGCTGTAACTGAGCTGATACTGTTGACCGTATCTGGATGGGCCTCACATAACTCAGCGTAAGATAGCTCGGCGTGGATGATGGAGATGTTGAGAGAGCGCTCTAGGCCAGTGTTTCATGTGTGCATGCAGGCCTGTGTCTCAGGTGTGTATGCGACACGAATACGGAATAGACGAGCGACTCGGGATACTGGGTAGTGCACGCCCGGCGGCTATATAAGAAGATAAATTCCCTGTTAGTGTATCAGGGGTGATCGGTTATAGAACTAATAATCATGTCAGACCTGAACCAGAACAAGAAGACGGAGACCTTACTTCAACAGGAGAAAGCACGAGCTTGAAACGTCTTCTCGTCACCGGTTAGTTCAACAAATTCCATGTTACTCAAGTTGGGCTATGCGTCACTGTGGCACATTTTCGCCCGATGCGTAGCTTCGAAATGGTGTTAGAAAGGGGCAAGGGCAGTAGTCACTTGGTGTATAACACAGTATAGAATCAGTTGTTAGACCTATTCAACGATCTATTTAACCAGTAACCTTCTACAATACCACCGAAGCCTATGAAAATCCTTCACCGGCTGCGGCTCACTGATTTGGGTCGTGTGAGACTCAAACCAGACTTTTAGGGAGGTTCGGCCTAAATTTCAACAAATGGATCCCAGAAATTCCGGTTTTCCAAGCGGCACGGATCTTTCTTTACCGTAACTCAATACGATGTTACCCTTTCACTGAAATCGAGACTCCATTCCCTGAAGTGAACCACGATCATAGATGACTTCAGAAGTCTCTTTCGTATTTGTGCACCTCAATAGCCGTAATCGAACGCTGTAAAGCATGAATACTCCTTTTTTTTCTCAAAATAATCTCATATGATTTCGCAGTTGATACGGAGTTGTATCAAAAAGCTACTGACTAAATTCTTTTGCTTCACCCATTGCGTTCTTCTCAGGATGTATCTCATTTCGACCCCAATTTCGCAATGGGTTTTAGCAAGTATGGCAGGCGCCTAGACGCCGGCGAGTCCTGTTCCTCGTGCGTAACAGCAGTTCCCATCCTACTTTCCTGGACTTGCGTTGGTGGCAAATTTAGACAGTACATAGCTAGATAAGCCGCGAATACAAGTCACATGTTCAAAAAAAAATCTTACTCAACACTATGCTAGCTATGTGAGATTTATACTAGACCAACACAAGCTGAGAGGCGATGATGGGAACTGCGGTTGCGCACGTATAACAGAACTCGAAGGAGTGTGACATCCTTTATCAGTGTGTGTGAGATTCTCCAAGTGATGAGTCAGCTCCGACATGCTGACAGGCAAAAAGTATTATCTCCTGCGATGTAGATCTCCCCACCTCAAGGGTTAGAGACATTTCTATCTAGCCCGGTATACAAAATGCAATCTTCATTAATCAATAGCTTCTGCAAGGCGCGCGGCGTATTATGCGATGTCCCTCATCGGTCGACTGCGGACCTGGTGTCGTGGACAGTTCCTTGCATGGTACAATATCGAATTATGCCGTTAGCTATCTGACCCATCCTATTGTCGAAGTAATCGGTGATCTTGCGTGCAAACTGTTCTGGTGATTCGTTAGTCACCGCTATGTTGATGAGGTCGGTGACTTGTTGCAGCTGCGAGCTCAATTGCCGTTCGATGGCTTTCTTCGGCTCGGCGATCTGTTCCTCGATCTTCGAGCCGATGGTGGAAGCTACCGTAGCGCAGTGTTAATTGACCGTGTCATCAAATGTTTTGGTCTGAGCATTACGTATTCTTGCAATTGCCAATTATATTGGACAACCCGTTGTCGCAGTGAGCTTCCGACGGTAGCGCTCATAGCTGTAGCGGACTCGTCAATTGCGTCATGGACGTTCATTAGTTGTAGTTCCACGTGCGTGCGAATCTGCCTCTTGTGCTGCTCAATATCTTAGTGATGCTGCCGGTTATGTATAGCAAGGTCGCGCCGAGCAGATTTCAGTTCATCGCGTATCTGATCGTCGAATGCGATGCTGTGTCGTTCGAACATCCTCTTGGCTCGAGCGACTGCGTTGCTCAAGAAAGTTTCGTTGGCTGCTTCCATTTCGGTTTTGCATCCCTTCATGGCCACATCAAGCAGCCTTTGCAACTCCTTGAGTCGTTTGCCAGACGCCCTGTCCGCGTCATTATGTCGCAGATCATTTTCCCCCTATAACTCCTCCTTGAGTTGAAATATTGCATCATTGATAGCTTTCTGGTTCGGACCCTCCCCTTCGGAGGGGCTGCGTGCTATCTTCGAAGTCAAGGCCTTTTTTAGTGCCTTTACCCTGTCAAGGTCCTTCATGTTTGTGACCTCGGTGTCTATATATGCCTTGGTCAATTCTTCATATCCTTCACTGGTTATCGTCATCATATTCCTTTCATCTTCGAATTCTTGTATTCTTGCATTCAAATCGTCCGTCATCGTTTTAAAACCGTCTGTCTCATTGCTGCGATCCGCTTCAAATCCCTTGATCTGTAACTGGAGGTCTGTGAAGTTTTCGATATTGCCGCGAAGGGCGGTGCGAAGGTGGTCGTCCATCGCTGAGTTGACTGTAGCAGGTGTGACGTCGTCAGGCGCGCTAGCCGTTGTTGCTTCCGGGTCTTTGACGCGCCGGCCTTCGGGATACTGATTTTTAATTTAGGATACTTTTCTGGTGTCGGGTCGTCATGCCGAGGTTGTTTGGCAACGATTGCAAGTGCCGCTTCCAATATGTCCTCGGACTGGCGTAAGTTGTGAAATAGTGGTCCGAAGTTGGCATTGCTGGCGATAGTTGTTTCAATCCGTGAGTACGGGTTGTGATGGTTGCTTCATATGATGTGAATGGCGCTATTGTGAGTATAAGTTCCAAGGTTTATTCCGCTTTGGTTGCATTTCTGTAGTTTGCGTGCCTTCACCGTTTTCTCGTTTGGTGGTTCCACAACCACGTCACATCCTAATAACGATATGTGTTTTATTGGAGTCTCTTCATTTACAGTCAAAATATTGATAGGTATGCGCCCTTTAGCATCCGGCGTGGTATTGTGGATCAACACAGCATGTCGAAGTGCGAAAAGTTCGAGTAATCCACGCATAGCATCAGTTTCCGTGACATCGGTGAGTATTGACATAGCCAGTTGGGCAATCGTGCCGTTCATTCGTTCAGCTCGTCCGTTCAACATTGAAGTATATGCTGGAATGTCGTCGGCCGAAATCGTTTCTTCCGCGAAGGATGCCGCGGTTGGTTGCTCCGTGCCGTTATCCCTAGTGACAATGACACACTGACGCGGCAGATGTTCTCGGTTGATACGCTTGATCATCGCCTTTGTTGAAGTAAGGTCTCCGACTTCTTGTTCTGGTTCAGGTCTGACATGATTATTAGTTCTATAACCGATCACCCCTGATACACTAACAGGGGAATTTATCTTCTTATATAGCCGCCGGGCGTGCACTACCCAGTATCCCGAGTCGCTCGTCTATTCCGTATTCGTGTCGCATGCACACCTGAAATACAGGCCTGCATGCACACATGAAACACAGGCCTAGAGCGCCCTCTCAACATCCTCCCTTAAGCAAAGATCACCAATTGCACTTTGTATCAGTGCTTAACATACCGCACACCCTGGGCATCGGCCACCAACAAATCAACGTCCATCCGAAAAAACAAAAATCGAGACTGGAAAAAACACAACCAACAACGGGACACGCAACCGACTGAGGAAAAGCGTCTCCGGCCCTAAAAACCTCAGTCAACGTTCTCCGTTAACCTCCTGCTCATTGAGCTGAACTCCTGATAGGATCATCAAACTTCTCAATTTGACCCACTCCAATGCCTTCATTAATAAGTCAGCAATCATGAGCTCTGTCCTAAGATAGAGCAAGCGCACCACCTTCTTCTCCACATAATCTCTGATAAAGTGGTAGTTAATATCAAAGTGTTTGGTCGCCTTATGCTGACTGGGGTGCTCTGCAAGAGTAATGTACGACTGATTATCCTCACGAAGGATCACCGGAAGCTTCAACGGCATGTTTAATTCGCCCAGCAAATTTTTCAACCAGAGTATCTCCTTCACCGCTTCGCCCGCTGCATAGTACTCCGCCTCAGTAGACGAACGAGCCACCACATGCTGCGTCGCACATTTCCACGTCAAAGGACATCCTCCGAAGATCGTCATATACCCAGTCGTCGACTTCCGGGTCTCCTTGCACCCACCCCAGTCCGCATCCGCAAACACTTCAAACTTCAGATCCTTTGTATACCTCAAGGCCAATTCCCTGGTGGACTGCAAGTATCGACATACTCCCTTTGCCGCCGTCATGTGCTCCTCTGTCGCATCATTGAAATGCCGACTCAACCGATTCACCGCGTACGCGAGATCAAATCGCACTGTGTTAGTAGCAAACAACAAGTCACCTACCAACGAGCGATACTTGGCCAATTCAAGCGCCGCAAGCCTCCTGAAATTCTTCTCAACAAATCCTCCCTTCTTCATCGGAACCTTGTTTGCCTTGCAATCTGACATTCCATGCACTGCAAGCAACTTATCAATATAGTCAGTGGCACTCAAATGGATCCCGTCATCTCGCTGATCGATGTTGATGCCCAAGAATTTCTTCGCTACCCCCTCATCACGCATCTTGTATGCCGAGAACAATAGGGCTTTAGCGGCAGCAACGTTAGCGGGATTTCTTCCAGCAAGAAGAATATCATCCACGTACAAGCCGAGCATGACGTCGTCTTTCACATAGAGACCAAGTTCTGCCTGACACCTCTTGAATTCATTTCCGACGAGAAGCTGATTTATAGCTTCGTTCCACTGTCGGGGTGCTTGAACCAACCCATACAAACTCCGCTTAAGTTTGTAAACACTCGAAGGCAGATCCAATATCGGAAAACCTGGCATCTGTTTCATGTAGATGTCCTCCTTCAACTTGCCGTTGAGAAAAGCCGTTGAAACGTCATACTGGTGGACCACCTTTCCTGTCATAGCAGCGAGGCAGAGAAAAAGACGCACTGAGTCGTACCGTATCACTGGCGCAAACTGATGGAAGTAGTTCACTCTCTTCTCCTGGAAGTTGCCCATCACTATCAATCGAGCCCGGTGCCGACCATCATCTTTGACTGTGTACACCCACTTGCATCTGATCGCTTTTTCTGCCTGGGGGAAGGTCCACCACGTCCCATGTATCATACTCTTCCAATGCCAAGATTTCCGTCTCCATTGCTTCCGTCCACTTTTCACTATTTGGAGATTGCATTGCCTGAGCATGCGATCGAGGGGTTTCAAGACTAAAATTCGCCATTGCTAACGAGAGTAAAAACACGTCAATGTCACTCGAGTCGCCCTTCGATAGCTGATCCATGCAATTTCGCATTTCGCACTCCGCGGAGTCATAAAGTCGGCCCTCATCTCGATCTTCTGCATGCGCAACCTCCTCCGGTTCGTGGACGCCGGATGTGGAGACATCACCCATCCAGTCGTCGACAAACTCCTGTGTTGAGACCACTTCCCCGCGACCATCTTGCGTCTCAATGTTCCGAGCGCCCAGGTTCAGCGGTTCCCGGGAAGTATCAACACCCAGTTGTATCGGCGACCCCAGCAAAGCTCCTCCACGCATGGTCTCTCGGCCACTTCGTGTAAAAACCTTGTGGCGGACCAGACGTGTCCACCAAGGCCGACGAGAGGTCGCGAATTTCTTTGGAGCTGACTGACTCACTTGCGCTCAGATCCGGGCAAGAACTCCACTGAGACAAATTCGGATCGGGCGAATCTGTTCCACTCAGTGACACGGACAGTAACGTTGACGTTGTTACTTCCGAACTTACTCCGATCAGACCATGCTCCAACACCGCGCCGTCTGCGTCCTCATACGTGTCCGTCCTCTCATGTTCGAAATCTCGGGCGAATGGCTCGGCTTCTGGCACCTCATCCTCATCGTCCAGCGCACTAGTAGATGACAGCACGCGGCCTCCGGTGACGGGAGACGGCTCCGGTTGAACTCCCCCAGCCCCAAAGAACAGAGACCGCTGCCAAATCAAAGCCGCTCTGAACGTCTCATCGAGACACGGAAACTCCGTCTCAACAAACTTAACGAGATGCGATTCCACTATCCGCCCTGTCGCAACTAGAAGCAACCTGTATGCTTGACGCGCCGGTGCATATCCGAGCATGATCCCCTTCATTCCATTCGGTGCAGACTTGGACCGCTTCTCGGCGGGAACATGTACAAAACACAAACATCCAAACGCCTTGACTCTCTCCAACGTAGCTCGTCGGCATGTCCACCGTTCAAAAGGCGTCTCCATCTTGATGGCACTGCTGGGTAAGCGGTTAAGCAAGAATACCGCAGCCATGGCTGCCTCCATGAAGAAATCCTCCGGCAACCCCGACGCCACTAACAATGATCGAGCCTTGTCTTCGATTGTCCGAATCGTACGATCCGCCCCGCCATTCTGGTGCGAAGAGTGTGGCACTGTCGTCGTGGGATCTATTCCTTGCGCCCTGAAGAACGAACCAAGCTCCGCATTGACGTATTCACCTCCATTATCCGATTGGAACCGAACAACCTTATAGCCACGCGACGAAAACTCCCGCTCTGCTCGTTGCACAAAGAACTTGATCTGCTGTGCTGCATCCGACTTGTTGGTGATCGGCGTTGCCAGGATGTACCTCGAATACTTATCCACAATAACAAGTAGGTACTTCTCAACGCTGACCGAACTCGACCGCGGTCCTTTCAAGTCGGAGCTCAATTTCGCAAGTGGATGGTCCGCCCGTTTGGACTCGGCCTCAACATCAACACGGGGTCTTAGCTTGAAACTCTTCGACATCGCACACACTTCACACACCTTCGACTCACACCCTTTCCCGCCACCGACTTCCTCTGGGTACTTCTTCCTCACTGCATCTTCCACAGCTTTTCCCGGATGTCCAAGCCGCTCATGTAAATTGGCAACAAGTACGGGAGGGACAGCACTCCCTATCGGCTCCCATGCACATTCAAACAAGTTTCTCTCGTGGGGCAATCTCCGTCCCACCCAGATCCCGTCGACATATATTCACTTCTCATCCGTCACGGTCGAAATCAGCATCGTCTACGCTCCAAACGACAACAAATTAAACTTGCATTCCGGCACATAGTGAACACCGTGGACCGTCACCACCTTCCATTCTTTACCGGCCCTGTATCTGAACTTGACGGCTCCGATACCATGGCTCCTAAGTGGGGCGCCGTTAGCACATGTGAAGTATACTGTATGTTCTTTCAATTCACTAAAGAGGCTGATGTTGCTACATAAATGTCGCACACAACCCGAGTCAATCAAGAAAACACCAGCTCTCAACACGCTAGCGACGACCCCAAGGAGTCAAAGATTTGCCGGTAATGAATGCTCTTCGGCTTTCGACGAGTCCGACTTGACCTTGGCATCCTTTTTCGTCTTCTTGGGACAGTCACTCTTGTAGTGTCCCAACTCGCTGCAAGAGTAGCATCTCACTGATTTCAACGCTTCAGGTGAAGCCTTCCGTTTTCCGCTGTTCCGGTGCCCCCCCATCATCAACGCAGGAAGGGATGATCGCTTGAGGTGCCCCGTCAATGCAATCCAGCGATCAATGTCATACTCATTAGGACTGTCCCGACAAATGATTGCCGTCACCTCTGGCCGATTGAATCTCGTGATCCAAAAATAACAGTTCCATTTCATCCGCACCTCGGAAATCGGACTATCGTCAGTGAGCTCAAGCGCCATGTGAATCTTGCGCAATAACACCTTGATGTCAAGTCCGGTCTCCGTGTCTTCTTCCGCAAGCTTGAACCATTCATCGATCCTGTCGCGCATAGTCTGCACCCCAAAGTCCGCTTTCAAACGAGCCCTCTGCACCCCAAAGTCCGCCTTCAAACGAGCCCAGAGAGAGACCTCAGCACATCCATCATATCTCGCCTTGATGTCCAGCGAAAGGAAAAGATAAACCAATCCTCGAATCGCATCGCTTAACATCTCGCGAAACTTGACAATAGCTTCCTCTGTCATTCCATCGGTGACATCCGGCAACACATCCTCTTTCCAAAAAGCTACTAGCTGCTTTCCTCCGGCCAATGTCACATGCTCACAAACTCCTCTATCCCATTTTCTGAACGTGGCATAGGGACTGTTCTCCTCAAGTCTTGGCACATGGTCGCCACTTCTGGAGGCCTCCTTTCTTTGGCTCATAACCTGTTGAAGTAAGGTCTCCGACTTCTTGTTCTGGTTCAGGTCTGACATGATTATTAGTTCTATAACCGATCACCCCTGATACACTAACAGGGGAATTTATCTTCTTATATAGCCGCCGGGCGTGCACTACCCAGTATCCCGAGTCGCTCGTCTATTCCGTATTCGTGTCGCATGCACACCTGAAATACAGACCTAGAGCGCTCTCTCAACAGCCTTATCCCGTAGTAACAAGTCGCGTTTATTGGTAGCATCCACGGCCCACACATAGTTGATGTGTTCGTCCGTGATACACGTCATGTATCTTCCTGTGCGATTCATGACGTAGTCCATTTGAAGTCGAAAAAGTGGTTGAGGCGCCGGTGTAGTGGTAGTGCGATTGTGACTCGTGGCTCTCCCCTTCGTATGGAAACACGTATCACAGTCACGAATTTCTGTGGCATCCGCCGCTTTAAATGGGATTCCAAGGTGACAACAGATGCTTTTGATTGTCTCAACGTTGAGATGACCTCGGTTTCGGTGGATGTAAAATGGCGTGAAATGATCGGCTTCATTTTGCAATCCAACATAGCGTATGTCATTCGGATTCTTATCATCTGCGTGTCCAATAAGGCGAAGTGGCTTGCGCTTGTAGTCGGTGATGTATACCTTCTTTTCATGATGGAGATGGTGTCGGCCCCGACACTCTGCAAGTCTTGGATACTGACAACGCCGACTTGAAGGGTGGGGCTTTGGTAGCAAACTAATTCGTGGCCGGCGACGCGAATGGTACCTTTACCGTCAACGATGTGTTCGCCGCCACCGCAGTCGACAAGTAATATACCTAGTGTGGCTGTAAGTTGCTAATGAATTCGCCGTGATTCGTGACGTCACCTTGGCTCCACTATCGAGTAAGAACGCTTCGTTGATGAGTGAACGGTCGACGACTTTGTCTATGGCGAATTGAATGCCGTTCTCTTGGTACTGCCATATACCGGGGCTGTCGTGTATAATTGGTTTGTTCTCCCCATGTTGTAAGCTTCCAACTGACTGAAGACTTTGCTCCGGAGAGATTTGAGCATTTCAACACCGCTTTTCGGAGTGCGCATCTTATTCATCCACCTGTTGATAGTCCGATCCCCGGAGGAGGGAAAGTCACTGGTCATCACAAAAAAATTCTCTGCGGGGTTACAAGCTGCGCGTCTGCCAGCGTATCTTTGTGCAAATACCTCAGATTCTTCGATGACTATAGTGATTCCTTCAATGTTCTTGCCTTTCCAGAGTTCTGCCATTATGGTGATCGATTTGCTATGAATCTTCATCTTGGGTTACGTGCCCAACTCCTGCAGTTTAACAATCTTGCTTAACTCCTGCACTTTAGCGATCTTGCTTAACTCGTGCAGTCTAACGACCTTGCCCATTGCCTCAATCACACAACCTAAGTTATTAGCGTGGATGAGTCCTCCACTGGACTTGATCGCTGGATTCTTCTGCAAAATTGTAGTCGCGGCCTCTGAATTGCCAAGACTGCTCCAGTCCATGTTGGTCTCCCAATCAGAGAAGTAAGTCAGGAAGGTTTTGGGTGTCTTCGATAATGTAATCGCCTTAGCGAGGTTCTTTGTTTCAAGCTCCCGCAACAACATCGAATATGTCTTTTCCAATTCCTCAGAATCCTTCGCTAGAACCGGGTCACCTGTGGCTCCAACAGTGGACATCTCGCGAAGTCGCCGATGTCTCTCCGCTCTTTCCCGGGCTCGATACTTGGGAGTTTGGTTGCATCAATGTTATGGAGAATGATCTTCTCTGAAGTTGTCCGTGTGTTATTCGAATAGGAAACTTTCAGAGGGGAGAATTCCGACTTCGGGTTCGCTGTCAGACGAATCGCTTTCTGACATCACGATCGGTAGTTCAATTTTTGACTCTTGATCTGTTTACATATTGATATCTTATTGAGTGTATAGGGCTAGATAAAATTGTCACTAACCCTTCGGCCCGGTTCCTCTGTGTTGAATGAGGGGAAAAAACTTGCACTCCCCCGACTCCAGCGGCTCTGGGGATTCCCGGTGTGAGACTTGCCACGTGATTGCCTTGGGCTCATCCCACACACTGGCACAAATGCTGAGCGAGATTGAATACCCCATTAGGAAGGCCAAGCGTCAACCCGCTGGAGTCATCACATATTTCTGCCCCTTTGTGACTCTAATATAAAAGCATATTGACGTGAATCGATCTCCAGATTTTAATTTTTCCCTCTCGTGAGAGCCGATGGGGTACTTTGGAGAGAGCTTCAACAGATTTAAGAATCTTGCTTTCATGCACGGGCATGCGTTTCACCTTTTTGAAGTGACAGAGGATAATCAGCTGATGTTAAAGATATACTTGTGAGGTCTCTGGCTCTTTGACATTGATTGGCTCTGTCATCGAGATTAGTCCCTACATCGTATAATTGCTCCTGGTACTTTTGTATTCCCTTGAAGTCTCTTTACCGGTGGTTCGCACCTCATCGCTCCTGGAAATCACGCGCCTTAGACTTTCGGGATAGTCACGAGACATCTCCCGGATGTCTAATTGCCTTGAGGCCAGCATTCAACCGGACGATTCGTCATCGCCCATGAACATTCCACAACTATCAAGCCGTATACGCTTTCACAAAGTACACCGCCTAGACTGTGGGTCTTAACCAATAGCCCACACTGATAGACTCTGTATATACTGTACATGGGTAATACACACTGATTTTACGAAAAGAAAGAGCTGTCGATGACATGTTTAGTCTTGGAACCAGATGAAAAATGTATCAAATTCGGAACGTGCATGAGCAATCAAAGGATCTAAATTAATACAATAGCATGGCTCATCTCAGCTGCGTTTATGCAAGAATCCGATTGATAATCCGACCCCTCGATATGATAGTATGATGTATGACCTATGTGACTCAAAACGGTCATGAAAACATGCTCGCGAGTTCCACGATTATTACTTTTTTAGTCATCCTTTTTGTTCTCGAGTTTCAATCAGATAGTTCTTAAGGTTTGATGTGTTGCAACCGACACCCGTCCCGCATCATGTGTTTCCTGTCTCCTGAAATCGGATTCCTCTTGCCCGGCATCCACCGCGACATTTATCTTTGTACCTTGGTCCAATTCGATTTGGAAGCACCCCACGCGTTCTCCGCAATCTCATTGAGCCGTCTGTGGGCTTCGCTTTTTTTGCTATTGACTCAACCTATGACAATTGACTCAACCTCTGACAATCACGTACCTCATCATAATTATTTTCCCGCGCGTCAGCGCATGAATTTTCATGAAAGATGCATCCATAATGCGTCATCAACGCACAACTATTTTCTCTGTCTGTTCTGTTTTAATAATAAAAAAAAAAGTATATCGTCATACAACCAGAAGATCGGTCATTTCACAGAAGTGCCCTTCATCTTTGCTAGCATGTTGGAAACATGCATGTATGCTGTCGTTTCTTGAGGAGCGGAACATATGAAGATCAGTCGATTGCAGCCGCCGCTCAATGATGTGATTTGCGAAAGAAATGGGCTCAGTCGGTTGGTTAGGTCATACTCACTGTGGCGCAGGGTCGAGTCAAGTAGTGTTTCTAGGTTTCCGAGTGCATTGAAAGACAAGCAGCCTGCTCGGTAACTAAACAATGATCAATCTGTTCGATATGTTATGTGGAGATTTGAACATGCCAGGTTCAGCGATCAATCAAATCAAATCCAAACTCAGCGTCACCCCACTTCAGTTGAGGCTGTCGTGAAGGGAATTGATGGAATTTCAGGTTGCCCCCATGATGGATGGTCGCGGCGATTGCCACCCGGCACAAGGGCGTGCGTGCCGATGCCCAGAGCACGGAATGATGGCTCGATCACGAATCTTAAGAAAAGCACACAGAAAACGAAAAACCGAGGTAGGCAATGCACGAATTAGATTGAGCATCAACTAGTACATCTGAGCATGTTCAGCAATCAGAAATTCTGCGTTGAGGGCATACTCTCGACAGAAGCAGACGGAATCATGTCCGAAAACACAACGCTTTGATATTATTTCGAGACGTTTTCTCAAATTTTTTTTTAAAAATTTGCATAATGCAAGACTGCATGTTGAAAATGCGAATGTTGACTTGACATAACAGTTGCACCATAAAGAAAGCCCGGGTAGTCTTTGGGCCAACGTATCTTTGCAGGTGAGGCCGCACATGGTTTTCAACGTTCAATCCAAGGTGAGAACGATGTAGGCTGAGCACCACTCCGCTAAAACTATCTGATTGACTAATCTCGAGTCGTGGCCAAACCTCGCTATTTCTAAGGTCTGAATTTGTTACCAATGATTGATTCGGTCGACCCTCCATTTCAAGTTATTATTGTCTCAAGTCCACAAACAGCTGTTAGATCTCCACGAGCAGCAACCCAAATATTGAAAATGTTGATTTTATGGCCATCTCAATTAATGAATAGGCTAGGTTGAATTATTACCTACCCGTGATCCAAGTCCGATGACTTTGTGTAGGTGAGAGTTGAAAATCTTGCACTAACACCCCCAACTCTGGCGGCTCCGGCCATTCCCGGTATGAGATTCGCCACGTGTTCGCCTGAGGCTCATGGCTGTTGATCTTCCTCGAAGGTCTGAGTACACTTAAGAGATCTCTTCTTTCCGTCATACTCCAAAATAAATCTAGCTACAGATTACTTCTCATTTATGTGTTTCACCATCGCGTATAGTTTAATGTAAAAGGAAGCTTTTGAGCGTGACCATCTCCACACTCATATTGACTATATTCTATTTCCGTCGTCTACTCTCGGTCTACGTTTTCCTTTCTGTATTTCTCGCGATGCCGCTCAATTACTGACTTACCGTGTCGGCGCATGATGTCGCATCCAGTCCCCACAACATTAATTCTTGTTAGCAACACAAGCATTTGGATATAAAAAATCCTTTGTTTTACAATCAGTGTGTATATTACCTATGTACTGTATACACATACTGACAAAAAATACTAAGCTGTAATATGCATCTGTCAACTGGCAAATGAGCCCAATATCAATTTTGTTCGAGGCTAACAATCTGACACGGACTGTACAACCAGCATTAGCATGTATGGCTCAAATTTGAACAGCAACCAAAGACTTTGGAAATTAGTCGTACTCGAGTATGATAAGGAACAAATCGGATTTCGGGCGCGACTTCTATAAAGATCGCACGATTACTATAACCCATAATATTTATTAGCTGCTATCGGCGGCCGTTGAAGGAAGGCGCCCATGTCAGATCTGTCCGCTTACGGAACAGCAATCCGGGCCGCCAAATTCGTGATAGATTTTTTAAAATTAGATTTGACCATGCGTGTTTGAATTTCTTTTACAACAAGAGAGGGTGTTTTTGATTGCCCAAATTGGTCGATCACAGCAAAGAGTGTCTGCTGTCAAGGGTTGGTGGTTATGGTAGTCTAGAAATTTTCAATTTTATATATTTCTGAACGTGTGACTTGTGCACAAGACTAGAAGTGTGAGACTATGGATAAGTACAAGCACAGAGGCGAAGCAATTTCATTGAACAAAAAAATCATGTAACATTGATGACAAATTTTAAATTTATTTCACGGGAATCAAGCGTGCTGATGATTGGTTCATTCAGCAGAGGTTAACATTGTCATATCGTAAGCAATCCTCACCCTGATGACAAATTCTATATTTGTTTCACGGGAATCAAGCGTGCTGATGATTGGTTCATTCAGCAGAGGTTAACATTGTCATATCGCAAGCAATCCTCACCCTGAAATAAAGTTCAGCGCACGTCGGACCCTCAGAATGATGTGTGTTGGTAGCGACAAAGACCAGGGAGTCTTTGTACGTGGGGAAGTGTGCAATTTTCGGAGTAGACGTGAAGGAAGATACAGGGTACTGATATCGTGATACAGGCGTAAATTCCAGAATACAGAACTAGATGTATAGACTACTATTCGAAATGGTCCAGGACCAAAGTCCACGATGTCGACCGCATACAGTTTTTCTTCGACGCTCGCCGGCGCCGAGGGACCCGGGCCCTGTCCGTCTAGACAGCCAGTCCTATATTCTTGCATAAAGCACCATCATTAGTATCTTTATGCCAACAATGTGAATCTAATGCAAAAGAGATGCAAAGAAATCATTCGGTTTTTTCAACAAGAGAATTATTTTCACAAGGAAATGACTCAACCAAACACACCGAAAAAATACTTCCACTTGGTTCTGCAAACAGTATGACACAGGGCATTCCTAGAGGTGTCAAAAATCGGTAGACAGTTGAAGGAGTCTCGGATACTTCTTCACCCTCGAAGAGGTTATTGCGCGTTGGCACACATGACGCAGAATATAAAAGGAGCAAACTTCCCTAGCTTTGGCCTGAACTCCTCACCGATTAAGTCCAATGATTCTGAATTTGCTATTGGGGCTAGTGGCCTATATAACTATGGTTGTGTCACTGAATGTTGAAGGAATTTTCACTGGGTTGACACTCGATCCTCTGAACCTGGATGTTTATTATAAGAATCTTGCGACAATCAAATGGCGAATTATGCAGGGTAAACTCAACTCAGGAGATTTGTTCACTTTGAACCTACCATGCGTCGGTTGGGTCCCTTCTTTCAATCTCGTGGATGATAACAACAATGCACTTGCGCAGTGTCGATTCACAAGCAATGGTTCGGCTGCATCGTCCGCAATGCTGTGCCAAGCAACGTCGCTCGTGGATTTAAGCACTTCGGGATCCGGTACTGTGTCTGTTCCCTTTAATTTCGCAATCGAGCCATCTAACGATCCTCTTTGGATCAGTCTCGCAAGCTGCTACAAGCAAGGAGTCAACAAGTTTAATTTTAACGATGGCCCCAACAAATTCAGCGCGTCGCTCAATTTCCAATTATCTGGAGCTGACGTCAACAACGAGGTTAGTTTCCAAGGTCGACTCGGCCAGTACTATGGACTATCTGCGACATTGTTCACTGCCGAATCCTGCCCACAAGGTTATACTTCGGGAACAATAGGGCTTACCAGTGACAAAGGGGTGACCTGCGATACCTTGGTGATGGGAATCACCAACAATCTCAACTACTTTTCTGACCCCACCAATCTCGTGCCTTTCCCTTCGTCGAAGGTTACGTGTGATGGAAACACAGTCAAATACGCCTACTCAAATATTCCTGCGGGTTATCGTCCGGTGATTGGAATTAGAGGACCCAAGTTAACGGGAACGATCCTCCGACGAACGTTTATCGACAGAGCGACATGCGTTGGTCTGTGGTATCCGCGCGACGCCGGGTTTTCGTGGTCGAATGCATATCTCCCTCCGAAATATTCTTCCTCGCTGGGTCAAGTCGACCCTCACCCGACGACACTCATAACTTCTTACGGATCAACTTCCACCAGAATTACGAAGACAGACCCGAACTTCAACGGCACTGATACCGTGATCATCGTCCGAACTGATCTCAGCACCACTACCATTCATGGATCCGTCTCGTCGCGAACCCAGTTCCCGCTGATAAATTCGGCTGGAAGCTCGATTGTTGTTGTTGAGATCCCTGAGTTAAGCACTACTACTGAGTACGGCTCTGTTTCTGCGACCTCGACATACACTACTGTGAACACCGCCGGCAGCTCGATTGTTGTTGTGGAGATCCCTGAGTTGAGCACTACTACTGAGTACGGCTCTGTTTCTGTGACCTCAACCTACACTACTGTGAACACCGCCGGCAGCTCGATTGTTGTTGTTGAGATCCCTGAGTTGAGCACCACTACTGAGTACGGCTCTGTTTCTGCGACCGCGACATACACTACTGTGAACACCGCCGGCAGCTCGATTGTTGTTGTTGAGATCCCTGAGTTGAGCACTACTACTGAGTACGGCTCTGTTTCTGCGACCTCAACCTACACTACTGTCAACACCGCCGGCAGCTCGATCGTTGTTGTTGAGATCCCTGAGTTGAGCACTACTACTGAGTACGGCTCTGTTTCTGCGACCTCGACATACAC